>PVIH01010824.1:34917-72978 GCA_004025045.1 Sigmodon hispidus
ACTATGTTGATCCTACCAATCCAGGAACATGGGAGAGCTTTCCATTTTCTGATATCCTCCTCAATTTCTTTCTTCAATGATTTAAAATTTTTGTCAAATAGGTCTGTTACTTCTTTGGTTATAGTTACTCCAAGGTATTTAATACTATTTGCAGCTAAAATGAAGGGTAATGTTTCCCTTATTTCTTTTTCAGCTCTTCCATCTTTAGCATATAGAAGGGCTACTGATTTCTTTGAATTTATCTTGTATCCTGCTACATTGTTGAAGGTGTTTATCAGCTCTAGCAGTTCCTTGGAAGAATTTTGTGGGTCACTTATGTATACAATCATATCATCTGCAAATAGAGATAGCTTCACTTCTTCTTTTCCAATTTGTATGCCCTTAATCTCTTTTCGTTCCCTTATTGCTTTAGCTAAAACTTCGAGAACTATATTGAATAGATAAGGGGAGACACAAAAGATGGGTCCTCTGGAAAGTTTCAGGTGTTCTTAAACACTGACCCATCTGTCTAGTCTCTCTTTGCTTGTTTTACTTTAAAATACATGAAAAACACCTACTAAAGAAATTTTCTTTTTACAAAAAGATATGTTTATGCACATTAGCACCATTTTCAACTGATGAGGCTTACTGTCATTGGAACTTTAATATATGTTACTGTATTTTTTAATACTTCTTAGTAAATATAATCATTGTTTAAAAAACACTTAGTTATAATAATAAAAATAGTTAATGGTAATTGTATTTATAAAATATATTTTAAAATGGTATTCAAATAATCTCTGAAAATTGTCTTTGTCTCTTGTCAATGAAGAGAGGATTAATACAAATGAAGTCATTGTCAGTATATTTTCTAGAATAATTTTCATTATAAAAAAAAGCAGAGAATTAGGATTTCTGAGCACCTAAATAATATTTTGAAGTAAGAAATCACAAAAGGTATGATAGCTATGCTTACTGTATCCCATAATATGTAAAAATCCTCAAAATTATTTAGATAATTATATCAGCTTTGGTTAACTTTACCTAGGAGAATAAAAGTAATGGGCAACAATAATAAACTTTCTTCTATAGTTCTTTACTTTTGGTATGAAATCTCACCCAAGCCCATACTAGGCACATAGTTATCTTTGTTGCTTTGTCTCCCTGGTGCTAGAATTACAAATAAGACACACCACACACAGGTCATCATTACACTTGATATGATAGTTAATGAATAAGAATCATTAAAAATCAATAGAAAGGGGCTTTTGATGAAAGGCAACATGTTTAGGATAGTAGCTATTTTGAACAATGAGAATGAAACAGCAAAAATGAATTTCTATATAAATTATTTTCATCACCTGGAGGCTCCAGTATTCATTGTGGAGGAAGTCTCTTTTGTCTTGTCATCTAATACATCATATTTTTCCAATTTTGTTTTTTCTTGATTGTCAATGTATTTATCAAACCATAGTACAAATATACATAGTCCTCTCTGGAACTTTAATCTCAAGTTAGTTTATCATGTAAAATTACTATCAAACTTTTAAAAAGCTTTTTCTTTCCCAATCTCTTACATAGGGTGATAGCTATAAACCTTGTAGAATTGACATGAAAAGCAACAAGCACCACTTTCTATCCTTGTTTTCCAAACTGGGCTTGGAAGAAGTAAAAAAACAACAACAACAACAACAGTGTGAAAGCGAACCCCCCAAAACTCACAGATTATCCCTGGCTAGGTCTGTGACCAATAGCGGAGGGGATGCCTAAACAGGACTTCCCCTACAATTAAATGTAGGTTCTGTGATGACCCCTAAAACGAACAGAGGTGGAGGCAGAGATCCATGCCTGAGCACTGGACTGAAAAGCTTGGGATCAGAAGGAACAACTAATCCAGTCTGGATATTAGGATTAGGAAATAGGACTTGCCTGGAGTGAATGCTGACTTGATCCACCTTGATACTTCTTGCCTTTTGGGGGGAAAGAATGGGGAGGATGGGGAGGATGGGGAGGAGGGAGGCTGTAGGCAGACAGGGAAGGGTTGGGAGGGGGAAGGGAGGGAGAACAAGGGGATACATGGAAAAAAAACTTTATTTTCTAAAAATAAATTTAAAAATATTTCAGTGATCCTTATCTTCTCTTTCCTTATCTATTCAATATAGTTCTCAAAGTTTTAGCTAAAGCAATAAGGGAACGAAAAGAGATTAAGGGGATACAAATTGGAAAAGAAGAAATGAAAGTACCTTTATTTGCAGATGATATGATTGTATACATAAGTGACCCACAATATTCTCCCAAGGAACTGCTATGGCTGATAAACACTGTCAGCAATGTAGCAGGATACAAGATTAACTCAAAGAAATCAGTAGCCCTTCCATACACTAAAAATAGAAGAGCTGAAAAAGAAATAAGGGAAACATTACCCTTTATAATAGTTGCAAATAGTATTAAATACCTTGGAGTAACTATAACCAAAGAAGTAACAGACTTATTTGACAAAAATTTTAAATCACTGGAGAAAGAAATTGAAGAGGATATCAGAAAATGGAAAGCTCTCCCATGTTCCTGGATTGGTAGGATCAACATAGTAAAAAATGGCAATTCTACCAAAGGCAATCTACAGATTCAATGCACTGCCCATCAAAATCCCAACACAACATTTTTTGGACCTTGAAAGAACAATACTAAATTTCATTTGGAATAACAGGAAAGCCTGGTTGGCCAAAACAATTTTACTCAACAAAATAACCTCAGGAGGTATCACCGTCTCTGACTTCAAGTTATACTATAGAGCTACAGTAATAAAAACAGCCTGATGCTGGCATAAAAACAGACTTGTGGATCAATGGAATAGAATTGAGGATCCAGACATTAACCCAAAAACCTATGAACACCTGATCTTTGAAAAGTAGCCCAAAACATTCAAAGGAAAAAAGATAGTATATTTAACAAATGGTGTTGGCATAGCTGCATGGAAGTGTGTAGAAAAATTCAAATAGATCTGAGCCTGTCACCCTGCACAAAACTCAAATCCAAGTGGATCAAAGACCTCAACATAATCCCAGCCACTTTAAACTTGATAGAAAAGAAAGTGGGAAATACACTTCTATGAATTGGCACAGGTGACTACTTCCTAAATATAACACTAGTGGCACAGACACTAAGACCAACAATCAATAAGTGGGATCTCCTGAAGCTAAGAAGCTTCTGTAAAGCCAAAGACACTGTCAATAGGACAATACGGCAGCCTACAGAATGGGAAAAGATTTTCACCAACCTGCAAGTGATAGAGGACTGATCTTTAAGATATATAAAGAACTCAAGAATCTAGAGCCCAAAACCTTGAATAAACCAATCAAAAAATGGGGTTCAGATCTAAAAAGGGAATTCTCAGCAGAAAAATTACGAATGGCTTAAAGGCACCTGAAAAAGTGCTCATCATCTTTACCCATCAGAGAAATGCAATTCAAAACAACTTTGAGATACCACCTAACACTTGTTAGATTGGCTAAGATAAAAGGCACAGATGACAGCTTATGCTGGAGAGGATGCAGAGCAAGGGGAACACTCCTCCATTGTTGGTGGGAGTGTAAGCTTGTTCAGCCACTTTGCAACACAGTATGGTGGTTTCTCAGAAAACTGAGAATCAATCTCCCCAAGGATCCAGCAATACCACTTCCGGGTGTATACCCTAAAGATGCACAGTCATACTCCAAAGGCATTTGCTCAACTATGTTCAAAGCAGTATTATTTGTAATAGCAAGATCCTGGAAACAACCTAGATGTCCCTCAACTGAAGAATGGATTAACAAACTATGGTACATCTACACAGTGGAGTACTACTCAGCAGTAAGAAAAAAATGATATCCTAAAATTTGCAGGCAAATGGATGGACTTGGAGAATATCCTCCTGAGCGAGGTATCACAAACCCAGAAAAATATGCAGGGGATGTACTCACTCATTAGTGGTTTCTAAACAAACAAACAAGAAAAAAGCCAAGCATGCCCAAGCTGCAAACCACAACCACTGAACAGCTTGGGATCAGAAACACCCTGGACTGACTCCTCGGATCCCACTCCCCCTAGAAGAACACCTGACTCACTCTTGAGGGAGGGGGGAGAAAACTGGATCTGCCAGGAGTGGAGACTGAACTAAGCAATATTGGGTCAGTGGGACCATGGGACAGTCTGCTGCCTGCTCAGGGAGGGGATGGGGAGTTGTGGAGAAGAAAGAATGACCTGATGTGGTGGGAGGGGGAAGAGACCTTGAATAAGGATATACAAGGATAGAAAGTGTGACTTCTTTGTTCATAATAATAATAATAGTAATAGTAATAATAATAAAAAGTATACAGCAAAAAAGAAGAAAAATGGAAAAAAATGAAAATACAAAGGATAAATCTGGCAACATTCTTTTCACTATTTGGGTATTTACTGCTTGTGATGATGGTTGAAACATAATCTAACTGGAGAAAAAGTTTGTTTACTGATTAGATTAGTGTGCTGGCCTTTTTTATTACACAGATAATTGAAATATTGTATTTTAAAGTAAATACTATAATTGTTATTAATTAAATTTAGGCACATTCCTGTCAGTCTTATTTTTAGTGCTTCATGACTACGGGAAAATTTGTAAAAAGTTTTAATGAAGATATTGAAATGTTAAGTTTCTGTGCCATGAATCATCTGATATTGCTATATAGTAATTATTCTTTATTTGATGTTAAATGTTCAACATGCCTATGGATTTGTGGGTAAATAAATTGTTGCCAGTTAAGAATTTACAAAAAAATAAAAAAGAAAAAAAATATAATCAGCTATTTGTCTTTTAATTAAGGGGTGACTCTTTCAAGAAATGAATGTTCTCCAAATGAGAGATCAATTCTCTTATTATGGTTTCTCAAAATGTCCCGTACTCCCATTATAATTAATATGATGAATGCATGCTATTTGTTGGCCAAAGGAGTAGCACATCTGTGAAGTTTATTCTTACTGTTGTGTGTGTGGCTATGCTCATTTCTTTGGTTTTCTTTAACAATCAGGTCTTAACTACATTTTCTCCATAAAGTCCCCCATCTTTTGCTTGTTCTCTTTCTTGTGTGTCTGGATATCAATAATTTTATCTCAATGCTTCAGACTACCTGGACACTTCAAAGCATTATAGCTCTCCCTGTGAAGACACAAAGACAAAGCTTGGGCCCATTCCCAGGTTTGCTCTCATGTTCAGAAACTTCTCACTGGGTACACACATGACCACATTAGAGAAGCCCTCACACAACCATGCAGCTCTCAGAAGAAGCCCCCTAAGATCGTTAGAGGAGCCAACACTGAACCCATCACACCTGGGGAGAGAGTGAGATCTTGTTAGATATATAACAAATGACCACAAAAGAGAAAATGTCACTGTGAGGTATATCTTCAGTCGTTTTCATGAAATTTTGGACAAAGGAAAGAATTGATGTAATTATCAAAAGTGTTAACAGAAACTAACTAAATGTATAACTAGACAAGTTTTGATTACTTAGTATTAGAAATGCTTCAATAATATGAAGGTGTCATGTGAAGTAGATTAGTTTCAGGAACATGGCAAATTAAGCCTTTGATTTTCTCTCTGTTCACTAATACTAACCCAGGAAAAAATGTTTGTACTTTCCACTCACAACAAAATTCTTACCTCATAAGACAAAAAAGAGTTTCTAGTGCCATATTTGAATAAACGTTGTCCAGGAACACATGTTTAGAATACTCCAAATTGCATGTTATGATGTAAAAGCAGTTTCTTGTTGTTTTTATAGTAATAGAACAAAAAAATCATAAATCAAGATGTTTTTAAATACATTGGTTGAAACATTAATTTTAAATATATTGATGGAAACATTAATTTGGCAGTTGCAACCAAGCAAAGAATTTGCTGCTCTAGGTCTCAGATGCTATCTGTGACTCTTTGACTTTGGTGGGTATAACCTGGCTTTGTTGTTAATATATTCCAAAAGGTTTTTATCTATTAGTCGCAGGATGTTAGATGAGGCAAAGAATGACTATTTAAGGTACTAATGATAACTTAAAATAAGTATAATCAGGACTTTTAATATTGCAACCTTTGTATATCACTGATGTTCTAATCAGTCAACAAGCTTTTGCAGGTACCAGTTCTTTACAGGAACTCTTTATCAAAGATTCTGTATCCCTGTTCAGAATGCATAGATCATTATTTTTATTTTGGCAAATTTAGCTCTACCAAAATGAGATTAGATTTCTATTGCCAATTTTAAATGGAATGAAAAATAGCTCTTGATGCAGGACTTGGTAATCCCCTATATATACTTGCTGAAAATTACAAATTGATCCCCAAGGCAATATAATTTACAAAATCTTTGTTTAGTTTACTCACATTTGCTTACTCCAAAATTTTTGTATAGAAGAAATAATTATCAAAGTGTATTCTACCAGTAATCCTAGGATGAAATGTGGAACATTTGTCCCTGAGACTGTTCAAAATACTATTTCTGTCTTGCTGCAGTTAAAATAAGCTAAACTCTGTGTGGGTCATGTATTTGTAAAAGGAACTTGGTTGGTAACAGATGGACATTTAAAAACAAGTGAAATGATAAAACCATCTCTGACACCTTGTAAAACAAATTGTACAAAAAGCCTGCCAGTTGTGTGAGAGAACATAAGCTTCTTATTCACTCGGAATTTCCTGAGATAAAGAGAGAAATGGACTTGGCACAAAATTTAATATGAATCTGAAAAGATAAGGCATTTGTCTAGAAGGAAGTTTCTAAACAAGGAAGCTGCAGAGAAAATAGGAATATGAATCCCTGCTTGTCCTTTGCACAGACCACAGGCGGCCCTACAGCATCTGCATGGGCTCCAAAGTTTATCAAGGATAGTTGTGCTCCTACAGCATCTCTCTGTATAACACACTCTTCCTGCCCTGAAGCAGCCTGCCTGGTCTGTGAACATCATGAGATTTTACCCTTTGAAGACTTTTAAAGGAGTGTGTCCTGTTTATCCAAGTTCTCTTCTGAGTAAAGGTCAACTGTAAGTGATAATTGTTTTGTCAATGTTTCCGTACCATGGGACAAAGTACCTTTCTTAATCAATATTTTCTCTCTGGTTTTACTGTACATGTGGATAGTGTTTTCAAACTGAGTTTTTCTGTGTTCTTTTTTGGGCATGTTGATGCATTTAGCATGGCATATTTGATATTTAATTTGCAAAACACAAGTTGGCAGAGTAGCTAGATATTTTCTTATTGCTGTACTAGGTAAATAACTAGTCAGCTGTTACTCAGGTTGACATAATGATTTTTTGATGCTTACATATAAATACTTTACATTAATCATTTAAACAATCATTTTAGATGAGAATCAGGCTTGTATATATTTTCAGAGTGCAAGGGAAAACCCTGTGATTGTATAGTATCCTATTTTCTTTGATACTTTTACTAATCATATGTGCTATGTCCACCCTATCCCCTTTAATTTCTTCTTCCTTATACAGTTGTATTTCAATTCTAAGACTTAGCTTTTTATCTTTTCACAAAAACCTCTAACAATAACAACTACAAACACATATATTTGCACAGACATATGTGCAACAATAATTAAACCAACTGTCTAATTAATATGAGAGTAGGTAAAGACATGAGAATGATTAGAGGGAGAAAAAATTGCAGGGGCTGGATAAAGGAAAGGTAAGGGACAAGTCACATAATTATATCATAATCAAAATGTATCTTTAAGAATTTAAAATAGAAAACATAAAAATATATTTGACAACAAAATATAGAGTGACATTTTTGGCAGTAATCATGCTTTCTTTTGTAATGTTTAGAATTTAATTTCACTTTAGATCAGCTCTTGATATTTCAGGATTACTATTTCATTGTTGAATTTATTAGGTATTGGAGAGTGTCCATTGCATCACTAACCAGAAAGAAATTACCAGAAAAAAATAATGTTTCAAGGTCCAGATAAGCAAATTTGCTAAAATTTAAATCCTAATTATGCTAAATGTGACTTTTGGGCCATTTTTTTAAATTTCAAAAGCAAAAAAACATGACATATTGATTTAGTATTTGCAACACTCTTGTTTCCTGTCTTTCATCTATCTCTTTTTACTGAGGTAAGAATATATTATCTTATTTATCATTATGCCATTAGCACATGACAATCTGTTCCAGAAGCTTATATTAAAGTCAGAAGAATTACTATCTTAGGAGGCAAGAAAAGGTAAAGGAAATGTGTCTTCTGTAAACCACATATTTTTGACCCACAAAAACTGACTGAACACATTTTCATGATCGTAAACAATGAGAAAAATACTTACCATCTGTACACGCTAATTCATGGAAAATTGGAAATAGTAACTTTTTAAAGCTTCAGCTGTAGAAAAAATATAGAAGAAATGTAAGCAGGGCTGAAATAGTATACACTCTAAAATAATATAAGAAAATAAAACCAACAAAAACTTCTTCTAAAATACTGAGCAAAACTAAAAAAGCTGCAAAATTTCTTCTGAAGATTCTGGTGTGTGTGTGTGTGTGTGTGTGTGTGTGTGTGTGTGTGTGTGTGTGTGTGTGTGTGTGTGTGTTTATGTATGTATATGTGAATGTATGTGATGGTTTAAAGAAAATGACCCCAGAGACTCATAATGTGTGACAGTATTAGATGTGGACTTACTGGAGTAGATATGGCTTTGATAGAGGAAATGTGTCACTGGGGAGAGACTTCGAGGTCTCAGATGTTCAAGCCAGGCTAATGGCTCTTATTCTCTTCCTACTGCCTTTGGACCTGGATATAAAACACTCAGTGTCCTCTTCATCACCATTTATGCCTGTGTGCCACCATGCTTCCCACCATGATAGCAGTGGAGAAAACCTCTGAGCTGCTAGCCAGCCCCAATTAAATGTTTCCTTTATAAGGAATCAGTAATCCTCCTATACACTAAAGAGAAAAGGAATGAAAAAGAAATAAGGAAAACATCACCCTTTATAATAGCTGCAAGTAGCATTAAATACCTTGGAATAACTATAAGCAAAAAGTAACAGATCTATTTTTGCAAAAACTTTAAATCACTAAAGAAAGAAATTGAAATGGATATCAGAAAATGGAAAGACCTCTATGTTCCTGGAGAGGTAGAATCAACATAGTAAAAATGGCAATTCTCCCAAAAGCAATCTACGGATTCAATGCACTTCCCATCAAAATCCCAACACAATATTTTTTGGACCTTGAAAGAACAATACTCAATTTCATTTGGAATAACAAGATTTCCAAAACAATTTTGCTCAACAAGAAACCTCAGGAGCCATCACCATCCCCGACTTCATGTTATACTGTAGAGCCACAGTAATAAAAACAGTGTGGTACTGGCATAAAAACAGACTTGTGAATCAATGGAATCGAATTAAAGATCTCAACATTAACCCAAAAACCTATGAACACCTGATCTTTGACAAAGAAACCCAAAATATTCAATGTAAAAAAGATAGTATCTTTAACAAATGGTGTTGGCATAGCTGGATGGTAGTGTGTAGAAAAATTCAAAAAGATCCAAGCTTATTGCCCTGCACAAAACTCAAATACAAGTGAATCAAAGACCTCAACATAAACCCAGACACACTGAACCTGATAATAAAGGAAGTGGGAAATAACCTTCCAACGAATTGGCACAAGTGACCACTTCAATATAATAACAATAGCGCAGATAATAAGAACAACAATCAATAAGTGGGATCTCCTGAAACTGAGAAGCTTCTATAAAGCCAAGGATACAGTCATTAAGAAAAAAACCACAGCCTACAGAATGGGAAAAGATTTTCACCAACCCTACAAGTTATAGAGGACTGATCTCTGAGATATATAAAGAACTCAAGAATCTAGAGCCCAAAAACTTGAATAACTCAATCCAATAATGGGGTTCAGAACTAAAAAGGGAATTCTCAGCAGCAGAACTACAGGTGGCTGAAAGGCAATTGAAATAGTGCTTGACATCTTTAGCCATCAGAGAAATGCAAATCAAAACAACTTTAAGATACCATCTTACACCAGTTATATTGGCTAAGACAAAAGACACAGATGACAGCCTATGCTGGAGAGGTTGTGGAGCAATGGCATCCCTCCTCCATTGTTGGTGGGAGTATAAACTTGTTCAGCCACTCTGGGATGCAGTATGGTGGTTTCTGAGAAAACTGGGAATCTATCTCCCCAAGGACCCAGCAATACTACGTCTGGGTGTATACCCTAAAGATGCACAGTCACAATCCGATGGCATTAGCTCAACTATGTTCATAGCTTCATTATTCATAATATCAATAACCTAGAAACAATCTAGATGTCCCTCAACAGAGGAATGTAATAATGAAGTGTGGTTTATTTACACAATGGAGTACTACACAGCAGTAAGAAAAAATGATGTCCTAAAATTTGCAGACAAATGGATGGATTTGGAGAATATCCTCCTAATCGAGGTATCACAAACCCAGAAAGATAAGCAGGGAATGTACTGACTCATTAGTGGACTTTTAAACAAAAAGTAAATCATGTCCAAGCTGCAAACCTTAACCACTGAACAGTTTGGAATCTGAAACACCTTGGAATAGCATCTTGGAGCCCATTCCCTCCAGAGGAACACCTGACCCAGTCTTGATATTGGGGCCAGGAAAGCAGATCTGCCTAGAATGGATGCTGAACTAAGCCACCTTGGGATTTTGAGACCTCCTGCCATTGCTGGGGAGGACATCAAGTGACGGGAAGAAGAGAGAGTGAGTGAGATGGACAGGAGGGGGAAAGGAGTTTGAACAAGAGGATACAAGGATAAAAAATACGACTTTATTCATAATAAAAAATATCAAAAAAAATTCTATGCTGTCTCCAGAGAGAGAGAGATTCTGCCTGTAATTGTCTTTTTACTTATGATGTAAATATTGCCTGAGCCTTTCACTGACAGCTCAGCATCAGATTTTGTTTCTAGCAAGTCTCCACAATACCTGAGCTGTCTCCCTGAACTCAATCTGTCTGCACACAATTCCATTCTTACCTGGCCTCCTTCTCTGGAGAACCCTGACCAATTAAACTTGACATAGTTTCATATTATTCTGATTCCAAACAGATCACTGAGCTTTAATACTTATGGCTATTATTTTTACATTTTTGAGCTTCTCAATATGGTTTCATTTGGAAACATGATAATAAAAAATTTTGAAATTCCCCCCCAAAAAAAGAAAATAAAAAAAAGAGTTGACATGGTATTTGTTTCCCTTCATAGCCATTAAAACTATAACTGTGTTAGGAATAAATACATGTTTATTCTGAAACAATATCCTGGGGCATTATGACAGTAGAAATATAATTATATATATATAAAATATAACAACAGTGAAAATATAATTCATATACCATAAGAACCAGCTTTTAAAAAATGTTCAATTTAGTGTTTCTATCATCCCCAATGAAATTCTATACAATTACAGTCCTATTCATGCTCTACCCTTCCTAATTCTGCCAACTGCTAACCTTTGTTTTTTTTCTATAAATTTGCTTCTTTGAACATTTCAAAAAGTAATCTGGTGAGCTGAATCTTTTAGTTTCTACTTGCTTTCTTTGCACAAGATGCTTTTAAGGTGTATGTTATAAACTCATCATTGTCAAATCATATTCCATTGTACATGCATACGTACTTTTACATATCCTTTAGATCATGATTATTTAACTCATTTCATATTTTTCTTCTATGAGATTCCCCATATGTTGCAAAGAACAGTAACTGTTTTTTTATACCATAACTAACAGCAAATTGTCATTTTATTAGTGGACTTTTTTTTATAAAAATGCAGAAATAAGAATATTTTTCTCATTAAATCACAAATATTTGGTGGCAAAAGATGATTTTAATGATGCTCCTGGATGTTGAAAGTCAGAAATTCATATAGAACATAGCAGGGTTGGCCTGGATACTATTATCTGTGATTCTGATAACTTTGTAACTGAAGTTTGAAAATTATTAGAAGATAAAATCCTGAAAAACTAGATGTAATTGTTTTGTCATTTGACTTTTTCATTTTATGGGTGTCTCAGAGTAACAAAACTGTTTACATGATGCCTCTCAATTGTGGTCAACAAGTGTTGTGGCAAAGGTAGGTGTATGTTGTTTTATAATCTTGGCATAGAAAGCATACAATATCATTTCTGTGACCTTATTTTCACTAAAATCTTTATAAACTCATAGTGAAGACAAAGAAAAGAGCTACCATCTTCCAGTGTATCAAAATGTTTTTAGTCTGATTTCAAAACCACCATAGAATAAAGGTATATTTTGTTATGGTTATAGGTTTTAATCTTGAAAATAATTAGAAATGATTAAAAGAAATACTTCCTGGACATGAAAAGTTATTAAATTTAGATGTTGCCTACCATGATTAAAAGACACTGTAATAACTGTAACTGAGATGTCAGAATTTACAAGCAACAAGTCATAATAATTTATTCACAGAAAAGAACATTCTACTTCTCATTCCTTTGCTGTTAAACTTTTCTTATATTTTCCCTCCCTTGAGCCAGTAAGTATATAAGCCAAATCAAATGTCTTGTAATGTATTCCAAGACATCATTGATTTTTGACAGATTTAATATTTTTGGCCACTACTTTTTGTTAAATCAAATTGATATTATACTGCATATAATATATTTACAGAAATATTTCTGAATACACACATACATAGATGCAAACACCAACAAATATACAGACAGAAATACATTTACTGAGTATACTAGTTAGCATAACCAAATTATCATTTTGTTATAATCTTATTTTTGTGAAAATAGTTTTTTTTATACAATATATTCTGATCATGGCTTATCCTCCTCCAACTACTCCCAAATATCTCTTAATTCACAACTTACCAAAACCTGCACCTTTTCTTTTTCTTTCTTTAGAACGCAAAGACAAAACTAATAAAATTAATAATATTACACTTTGTAAATTATTTGCCTTTGAAATTTGCAGCACAAAGTGTCACTTCTTTTTTATATAGCACTTTGTATGGGTAAGTCTTTAAGTGAACTTTATTAAATATATACTTCTTTTTAATTTTTTGAGTATATCTGACATATTTACAATGAAATACAATAATTTTATTCCATTCAGAATGTCCATTATCATGAACACAAATAAAAATATTAGCACAGATGTGATAAACTACCATTTATCTTGTTAAAATGCTCATTTGATTTTAATATTATTGATATCTTCAGCAAAATATTATTTTAAAGAGTTTTTCTTAGACCATTAAAATAATGTCAAACGATGTCATTTAAAAATAATATGCTAATGAACTTTATAATCATTATCACCTCATTTCTTTAGATGCTGTTTATAGATGAATGCTATTTTTACCTCTAAGGGAATTAGCAAATTTCTTTGGAAATTAAATGCACTGGGGAGACAACAACCCTGTAATGCATGCTGCCAAGTTAGTTGCCATTAGCTTGTATTTTATAATTCAGTGTGGCACTCAAGAATTGAGTGGTATGTATTTGAGAATGTAGATAGAAAAGGTAGCCAATGAACACATAGTAAATATATGTGTAGCAATCTTATTTGCATTACCACCCTTGATAAGCCATGCTTATGATTCTTATCCTCTTCATAGTTATAGTTAACTTTTCCTCATTTTAAATTCATGTTGCTGTTTTTTTGTTAAATACAAAATAAAGAAGGAAAAAAAAAAAAGAAAAGGTAGCCAGTAACACATATTGATCCAGAAAAATAATAGATATAGTTTATTAGTATATCACATTGTTATTAAAGGAATTAATAATCTTTCTAAAATTGGCAGTATTAATATTAATATTCTAATTGCCACAAAGTTAAAGAAAATTTCATTTTGTTTTGCAAATATTGTAAAAGGTTTGCAATAAAATTTAGAACATTTTAACACAAAGAAATTTTAAAATTCATAAAAATAATTGGTAGAAAACTGTGCAAATTCCTAGTGGGAAAACACCTTTCTCAGTCTTGATACTTAGGGGAGGGGCTTGTTCCTACCTCAACTGAATATACCACACCAAATTGACTTGCCTTGGGATTCCTTGCCTACTCCAGAGTGTGAACAAAGGAAGGAGAGGAGAGGCCAGGGAGAAAACTGAGAGAAGGGGCTGGAGAGGGAGCAGTAGTGGGTATGGGAAAAAATTTAAAGTAAGATAAAATAAAATCTCTGTTTCTCCTGAGCCTAGGTACCACGAGAATTTCCAGAGGCACAAGCCCACTCTTGGTCTGGCCATAGGAAAACAAGCAAATAAACAAAAACAAGAACAAACAAACAACATTTTTTAAGAAAAAGAAAATTGTACAAAATAGAGTAGAAGAATAAAGAGAATTGATGTATATTTTCTACAAGAAAATAATTATTTAAGAATTTTTTTAAAATCAGTTTCAGTTAGGATTTTTATTACTGCAATGAAGACCATAACCAAAGTCTATCATCCAGAAAAGTCAGGGCAGAAACTCAAAGCAGCAACCTGTTTGATGGGGGTATGTGGCAGAAACTGAGGTAAGGCCCTGGAGCAGCTTAATGGTTTGCTTTACATAGCTTTCTAAGCTGATCTTCTGATAGCATTCAAGATCACCAGCCCAGGCATGACACTGCACCCAGTGAGCAGGACCATCCCACAGCAATATCACTCAAGAACATGCTCCACAGGTTTGCTTAGAAACAAATCTGGTGAGGATAATTTCTCATTTAAAGATATCTCTTCCCAGATTACTCTAGCATGTGTCAAGAGGATGTAAACTAGTCAGCACCATCCATCTGACATGAGTTTTCTGAATTAAAAGTAAGTTTGCTTTTGTACTTAACAATTCTTCAAAAAGTATGTTCTTTAAAAAAAGAAAAATAGAAATGAGTTATTTACAAATGCTTTCAATATATATATTGAATATTTGTATATATATATGTATATGTATACATGTGTGTGAGAATAGGTAGATATAACAGGAAATTTTATACTATAATTTTAAAGAATGAGATTAATTATGTGAAGATAGTAAAATGTGGCTATTCTTCACCAAAAATTGCTCAAACATAGAATATATATGGACATATACATGCTACAAATGTGTAAAATGTCTATTAATACAAAAATATTACAACAAATTACAGAATAAATTACAAACAAATGCATTCTTGAGCTTGATAGCACAGAGCATTCTTGCTTTGTATCATAGAACATGTATAGTAGCTTCTTATATAGGGAGTAGAGTTTAGTTGCAGTTCAAAATCCAGCTGTTCATCAGGCAGATGAGAGAGTGGTACAGGAATGCATATATCGTTTGAAATTTATGTATAACCCAATCTTGGTATTAGGATGAGAAAATCAGACTTGCCTGGAGTGAATGCTAAACTAATCCACCTTCAGAATTCTTGCGCTTTCTGGGGAGGGGGTGGGTGGGTGGGAAGAAGAAAGAGTAACCAGGAGGTGTCGGGAGTGGGATGGGAGTTTGAACAAGAGGATATATGGATACAAATTAGACTTTATTCTAAAAAAAAAGTTGATGAGCTAAAATCTGTACACATGTATGTGTATATAAACACATATATTATATGTAAAATCAGATAGCCTATAGACAATATAAATTTATTTCATACAGTTCAAGATCCAGACTGAACAGTAAAAACAAATGACATACTAAAATTCGAAGGCAAATGGATGGATTTGGAGAATATCCTCCTGGTCGAGGTCTCACAAACCCAGAAGGATAAGCAGGGGATGTACTCACTCATTAGTGGACTTTAATGCCTCACTTCTGCATTGGTGGCCTCTGGCAGGGTTGTGGGTGAGGAAAGACTTGTTTTCTTTAAGGGTCTGGCCACAGGGAATTTAATTATGCTCCAGTAAGTAAATGAGCAGCATGAATGGACTTTTATGTAAAATAGAGGTCATAATAGTTGGTATGAATCTATGTGGTCTAATAACTGAGTTTGATGGTGTAGATGACATAAAAACAACAAATAAACACTGAAAAAAAGTTCTCTGTATAGTGTGCCTCTTTTCCCTTGACATTATTTATGTTGTGTCCAAATAGAACACAAGAAAGAGGGCATTTTTATTTTCTCTCTTTGTCTCTGTCTCTCTCTGCCTCTCTGCTCTCATATCATTATATATCCCCGGACAATATTAAAATCTTGATTCACGTGCCTCATCCTCAAGTGTGATCAATGCATGACATCTTTATTATTATTATTCTACATTATTATTCTATTATCAGGAGTCATGCTTTCAGTGTCTAATAATTTCTTAAAGCCCACACCTCTTAGTGTTGGTTTTGGTGGTTAGGAATTTTGGGATTTTTAACATAAGAAGTGCAGAGAGTTACATTTATTCCACATCAGTGATTATTTCCTATGCACAAATGACATTATTTTCAAAATATTTTATTACTTATATATGCTTTATCCCCATCACATATGGAGGCTAATTATATCTTTTCAAGTAATATCTGGAGAGCTTTCCAGCTATTAAAGGATTCATCCCTTCTCATGTTGAAGCAATTTGATTCTCTCAAACTTTCAATTAATTAATATTTTCTTTTCTTCACTATTTCTCTTAACAGAAATAGCTTCCTCATTTTTAAAATAATTCAAAGGTAAGTGAAGAACTAAATCACTGTCAGAAATCAAAACCTGTTCAACAATTAGGAAATCATTAAGTAAAGGCATTTAAACTGTCTAGAAGAAGCAGATTCTGAAGGCAGCATTGAACAAGATTATTAATGTCAAGAAACACATTTATTTATTCAACAAAAAAGCATTTCATGAGCATTTAGAATCTGTGAGGTAATAAGTAACATATAAAATATAAAGATGAATAGTCAATTATTGCTCACAATAAAATGATAATCTATCATAAAACATGTCATTTATAAAGAAAATTGTACTGAGCAGTTTGAGAAATTGTCCATTCGTAAAATACTGAAGCCACTAGGGAGAACCTCAAAAAGGGAGAAATCAAAACTAACCAGGAACTACCCGAAAACACGCATAAAAGTCTCCTTCAATTAGAAAACGCTTGGGATCAGAAGGACTTAAGAGAGACATGCAGGGATTCCCCTAGGAGGAGAAAATAGAGAAGATCTCTTTAGCTAATTGGGAGCATAAGGGGCTGCAACCAAGAAGAGGTGAAAACAAATCATGAGAGAAGGGGAGGATTGAGTGAGAGGAGCAACAAGGAGGGAGAAAAAAAGAGATGGAGATCTTAATAGAGGAAGCCAATGCAGATTTGGAAAAATACTGTGTGCTAGGGTAACCTACAAGAACTCACAGGATGTCCCTGGATAGGTCTCTAATCCATAGTGAAGATGTTGCCCAGACTTGACTTCCTCTATAATCAAATGAATAACCACTCTAAGTGCCATCACAGAACTTACATCCAAAAATTAATTGATGTAGAGGCAGAGATCATGGCTGAGAACTAGGCTGAGCTCCTGCTCCAGCTGAGGGCAGGGAAGAGTCTATATGAGCAAGGGGACAGGGCTTATGAGGAAAATTCCCACAGAGATGGCTGGCTGGAGCTCTGGGGAGCTCACTGAATTAAGAACAGACACTGGGGAACCTTTACGAAAAGGAACTAGGCCCCTCAAGGATAGATAGCTGATATGGACATTAATGTGGAGCCTTGAGGGGAGGGATCAGACTGTGTTTCTTTGCATGGACTGGCATCTCAGAGCCCATTCCCTCCAGGGAACACCTAAGCCAGTCATGACATTAAGATGAGGAAATCGGACTTGCCTGGAGTGGATACTGAGCTGATGCACCTTGGTCTTTGTTCTCCTTTTGCGGAGGAGATGGGGAGGAGGGAGGCTAAAGGCAAACAGGTAGCAACTGGGAGGGGGAAGCGAGGGAGATCAAGGGGATACATGGAAACAAGGACTTTATTTTCTAAAAAAACAAAAAGAAAAATAAATAAAAAATAAAAAAACTTATTTCCCTTACATATTTCCATGTTATTACTCAAACTAGATCACATTTTCAACTTTATTTCTTAAACAATTTAAAAAAGATGAGGCACTAGCTAGGGAAGAAAAAGCAACAAAAGTGAATCAACTGTGGTAGATACTAAAGATGTAAGCAGGGTTCTTGTAGAATCTAGCAGGCTGTCTGTGTCCCTTTGGTTGTCCCATTTTGCAAGTTGTTTTCTACTTGCAAGCACTACAGTGTTTTCCCTGAAATATATGAAACTCTGGGAGAGAGTAACATACTGGAATATTGAATCCCTATTGCTTTTCTTTGATTATAGATAGAAGAGAAAGTAAAAATAAAGGTGCTGAAATTTATCCTTCAAAAAGGATAGCTATTCTCAGTGGTCATAAATGTTATTGGGTTCCAGTTGCCCATACTCAAACATTTTTCATTGTTTTGTTTGCATTGCTATCCCCCCTCTCCTTGATCACATGCTGCTTCCATGTGGATGGCTCCTATAATCACTCTGACAATAATGTCCATAGATTTAAATTCTTACCTCAAATCTGATCCTGGGAAACCAAATAAAAGACATTAAGTAATTCACTAGCTTTAAAAGAAGATATAAATGGCTCTCATGTTGTAGGCTTAGGAAAGAGATATAGATAGAAGCATTATTTCTTAGTAAACATGAATTGTCTTTCAGTGTTTAGGCATTGCTCTATACATTAAACCCCAGAAGATTCAGATTCTGAAGGGTTCTTTATTGTTATCATGAACTAACTGCATGTGGCATTACAAGCCTGTGTAACAGTTGTGGTGGCATCAGTGCTGTAATTTTGAAAACTTATTATCATTTTCATACACGTCTGTAAGATCCTGGCAGCACTTACCTAGTTCCCGATCAATTTGCATCACAGTCTCTGTAGGACTTCTATCATTCAGGAAATATCAATTTTGAACTCATATTCAAATCCCTTAACTCTGCTCTTGGCTGCTTATACCAGGAGCTTTGACATCTCTGTCAGATAACGATTGATACTCTACACTAGATAGTTGCCTTCATAGGTACATCCCATCGTACTGTATCCTGCACCAATATCAAACTCTATGCCACTTTTTTCATCTTTTCTAATTTATTTCATAGAGTGGCAACAATACCATGTCATCATTGCTGTAATGTTGTGTTATAAGAGAGGCATAGCAGAAACTCATAGTCTCAAAAAATAAAAATTTTTAACAATATACTTACTTCCAGCTTTCTACATTATCACTTTGTCTACTTTTAGCTCATTATATTTTTACTTCCCTTTCCTGTCACTCACATTGCTCTCAAGGACGAAATGGCATCTTCCATCTAATTTTGTTAATGGAATGCCTGTGGCACTATCAAACATGCTACTGTATTCACTATGATTCTCATAAGTTCAGTGATAGATCGACAGGGCTGCCCATACAGATGTTCCCAGACATTTCTTGCAGAACTATACTTTAAGTGGTATAAATGTGTACAAAATATTTCATATTAGAAGCTATGCTAATTACTTTTCTCATAAATGTGTATCAAATAACTGTTGAGGAACAATTTAAGAGTAGCAGGGGAACTTTTGGTTTCCCCTGCCTCAGCCTCTCTCTTGCTATGATTGTAGACATGGGTGTGCATCAAACAGACTGTAGATGTCGATATTCATGAATTATGGGAATAATTTTTTATCTGAGTTATATATTTACTTAAAATGTATATTTAATGACTTATATTTATTATGAATTAACAATAATTAATAATTACATATTATTAATAATAAATAATTAATGATAATAAAGTATTCCCATTAGAAACTTTACATCACACTAGTCTGTTTTTGTGCCCAAGTCAATCAAAACAAGTTATTTGTTATTTAATATTCATTAAGTTTATATGAAGATAGCACAATTCAAGATATGTGTGCAGTAAACAAAATGGGAGTTTAAACAAGATGCTAATTCTGAACAGATTTTGTGTCTGAAGAGGAATTTTACATAGGTAGATTTGTGTCTAAGCTTGTCAGGATCAATTATTTTACAATTATTAAAAGATTATATATAACATGGAATGAACTATGACAATTTTACTTGCCCTTATGTATTTGATGTTACATTATTCATTAATATGTCAACTCATTCCAAGAAAAAGAAGACAGAATAATATCCCTTGTGTTCTATCATCATAACTGATCATCCTTTTTATTTTCTATTTGTATATCTATATAATACTTTGATGGTGTTCTTATGTGGCAAGTGTCTTTACTGCTGACACAATTTCTCTCTCTTGCTCTCTCTCTCCCTCCTTCCCACCTGTCTCTTTCTGTCTCTCTGTTTCTCTCCCACCTCCCCCTCCCATCTTTCTCTTTGTCTGTGTATGTGCGAAACCCAAACTACATTGAACACATATGCATGTTTTGGGTAGTATGTGCAATATGCGTACATGTATATAAATGTAAGTAGATCCCAATATAGTTGTATAATTGTTATCTTTTTTCCCCAAATCACAATTTATTCAGTATAGGAAAGTGAACCTGTAGTATAAAATTTTATTTCCATAAATTTATCCTTAAAATGAAAAAAGTAGTCTTTTAAACATGAACAAATCTTAAGGAAAGTAAATGTGCATAGTTACAATGTTTTTTTTTTCCTTTTCATCATTACAGAGGCCAAATGCAAACAGGCATGCTTTAACAGGTGAGGGAATTGTACACAGATGTGAATGAGTCTGGAAATTATATAGCAGTGAAGGAACATGTCTTGTTACATCTTGTAATGCTATGAAAATTACTGTCTCTTGTGTATAGTAGAAAGAAAATAAATGTATTTTCTCAGAATTCAAGTAATTCAAAGGCCAAACAGCAATGATTCTACCTCTAACAATATTCTTATGATTTCATCTCCAAGTATTATATATCATTACATTCTAAGACAGATAGATAAAAGAAAGAAGCTAGGAGAAGAAGGGAGGGAGGAGTGACTAAAAGGCAGGGAGGTTTGTCAAATGTTGAAAGCAAAAAATATGGAAGGGATTGTGCTGCTTTTATAATAATTCACAGATAGATATTTGATCCATTATTCCAAGATCTATGTCACTCTGAGAGATCAGTATTAATCTCTTCCTTTTGTCAACCAAGATTCATCCAATCACTTTTCACTAGGCTCCAGATCTTAGCAGTTTCAATAGCTTTCAATACAGTTAAATTAGAGTTAAGCATTTAGTCATGAACCTTTTGGGAACATATTATTTCCTACAATTCTGTTTGTCCATTCATATAGTTTAAAAGTATTTCTAAATCATAGCTTGAGATTATGTCAATGGTAGAGCCAGTATAACAATGTTTTATTTTTATTATATTGTAAGAACAAGACTTATGAGATGCTTCAGATAGTTAGTATGTGCTTCCCAATCCTGAAGCACTGACTTTAATTCCTTGTATTCAGATAAAGTTAGAACAGAATCAACTCCCCAAAGCTCTCCTCTGACTTCTACATGAATTCTGCAGCATATGTACCTACATAAACACATGATTGCAACACACAATATAATGAGTGAAAAAAACTTTATAGCAATTTATGTGCCATAGTCTTATATGTATATTAACATTTCATTTATTATATAATGAAGACATAGTTTCTAGAAAACAAGCATTGCTTCAATGTCTTATTGCCTTATTAGAATTTTTCAATGGACATAAAATAATAATTTGTTAATCAGAACACAAAGAGATTTAGACATGATTAACATACAGCAATGGAAATTATTGTGTACTAAAATAAAGTGCAATGAATGAATCAGTGACACCATTAAAAATTTTCATTCAGTAGATATTACATTCAACACACACACATACACAAATATATACATATGAATTTTTATACAGTCAAAACCTTCCTTATAAGAAGAAAACATGATCCATAAATTGAATAAGCAAATAAATATCTCCCAAGATAGACTAAATGAGGCACTTAAAAAGTCACAAACTAAGCCAAACCAAACCAAAAGTAAATAAATCTGGGATGAAATAACTGATATTTACATTGGATTTTCAAAGAAGGGAGAAAAATTACAACATTTTATATAGTTTTCTACATTATTATAATTACAAGTAATTTCATGAAAACTACATTATTTAATAAATACATAAAGTTGTTATATACAAGTAGACAAAGAGAAACATTGTGATAAAATTTCCCATATTGAAGTTGGTATGCAGAATATATGTGCCATGACATTTTAAAACCACACAATAGACAAATAAATGTAACTCAGAAAGATTCAGCTGTACTCTTGTCCCTGACTGAGATTATTGATAAATTCAGTGTGAGAGTCTATAAATGCATTTGTCTACCTGAGCTGAACCTTGAGAAAAACTGCCTAGTCAGTAAAATAAATAAAAAAGATTTGCATGGGTTTATGGTGCCAAAGATTAGATTAAAAGATTTATGAGGAACTCCACCAAAACAGAGGAAGGGTATTTGAGTCTTAATCCCATCACTTCAAATGCAGTATATATAACCAAGCTGCTCAAACACTTCATTCGTGGGTACAGCACCTAGAGTAAAGAGATTTAAAACATGTGGAAGTTGCCAATACACCCCTCAAAATATGCTATATTTTAAATCCAGAAACATAGAAGATTGGTCTATTTATCGGTCTTGTCATATTTCTCAAAACTGTAACTTCTATGAGTACTTATGACTTATCTCTTTTTGGGTGTAATGAGAATTGGTAAATAGTATCTTTAAAAGATATTATTATAATAGAAAAGAAAATGATTTTGCTGCTTGCTTGTAATGGGCATTTGAACCCATATTCTGTTCCTTTAAAATAGGTAGGCTAAGTAATATAGTGACCTTGTAAACTGAAGTGTTACTTCCAGTCCTTAACTTATAAAAGACAGTAAAACTTGTCCTACTACTTAAAAGGGTATAAAATAAAACATGCTGTATTCCAGAAAAGATGAATACATATATTGGTTAGAGATAATCTTTTGGGAAATGAGCTCTGACAATTCTGAAAACTTGACAAATTGAAACCAAACCATTCAGCTACATACTAAAGACAAACTGAGTTGTACCATCAATTCAAGTAGTGAGATTACATTTCCCTCAGTTATGTCAGCCCAATATGGAAACAAAGAGCAAAGTGGAGTGATCTCTTCTTCACATTGTCAAGATGGCATAGTGTTTTAAAAGAGGAGAATGAGAGATCATGTGGGATTGGGGATCTTTAAAGTTATGGAATCAGGTATGTCCCATTTGTTCTTACTAGCTGATACTTGTAGATTGAGAGCATTCTTTGGGCTGCCTTTGTTTTATCAAATATGTAACCTAATAACATTCTTTATAAAAATATCATAAAAAAGGGATTAATAAAGAAAAATAAAAGCAAAAAGCCCACTTTGCTCCTCTGTATTTCCTGCCTCTCCATCATATATTTCATTGTGATAGTGGCTTGGGATGTTTCATACAGTGTACACTTTTGTTCATACATCTTTACCTGTAGATGTTTATTGGGATGAATTGTTGGTCTCATTTAAGAACTCAGGCTTCGACTGCACCATAAATATTGGATGCTCACAGAAACATCTCTGGGATAATCTGTTTTTTGTTCACAGTCATCAGCATATTGTGAATAAAATTCTACAGGAACTTCAAGTTTTCCAGCAAGTCATAGATAAAGTAGATGTTGAGGTGGGACAACTCGAAACCCCAGTTGTAGACCTGGGTGGCAGCTGAGTTGATTAGTCTGAGATTATTGTGGAAATGGGAAGAAACCCTAAAAATTATGGCTGGTTTATATGACTTGACTGGTGCTCAAGGAAAAGAAAACATAGAATAAGATGCTTTTGCTTTTTATATATTTGGTGCAAGTTTCATTTTAACTAGATGGCTAATTCACTTGAACATTGTTTGGTAAAAAAAAAATAAATCTCCCTTCATACACTGTTCATTCATATTTTCATGTTATATTTATTGTCATGTTCTATTTCTTCCTCCTTGCCTTAGACTAGCACAATTTGCAGCTTACATAAAGTTAATTATACTAGACTTCTCTGTAAATTTCATTTCAAACTTGTTGATTGCTTATTCCAAGATTTTTATTGTAACAAATGAGATTTGTTACAAATGAGATTATTGTTTATAAAAAAATGAAAAAAATGCTCTTTTATTCTGAAACAATTTTTCACATTTTATGTTTGAATTTTGAATTAGGAATATTTACTCGTGTAGTAGCATGAAATTTCAAAGCTTTTCAGAAAGATTATCATTCTGAAATTTATCATATAGTGAAAAAGTAAAGATATTTTAAGACTGAAATTTGGAACCAGAATTGAGAGTCTGAAAAGCAGATGAGTTCAGTTTAAGTTTCATTTTTAAACTTAGATTTCCAAATTTTGGAAAATGAATGCTGAATTGATTTCTGGCATACAGAACATTTATTCTTAGGAAAGTGAATTATGTGTGGGCTGTGAAAAATACCCCAGCCTCTTAGGATTGGGCTTTTTGAATGAATGTGTGATAAAATTGATCTGAACTTTACCTCAGATGCTTGAAACATGTGATGAACTAACATTGCTTTGAAGTAAGATGAAGACACAGGACATACACAAGCATCCACAAGTCACTGCTGCAGTACTTCTTCCTCACTTAGATATTTATTGAAAACCCAAATTGAGAAAACTCCCTATCCACAGAAGAGTGACTTCGAAAAATGGTTTATCCT
This sequence comes from Sigmodon hispidus, assembly GCA_004025045.1. Classification (NCBI taxonomy): domain Eukaryota; kingdom Metazoa; phylum Chordata; class Mammalia; order Rodentia; family Cricetidae; genus Sigmodon; species Sigmodon hispidus. The sequence goes on from PVIH01010824.1 coordinate 59,610, forward strand.
AGCACACTCTGAAATTTCTACTAAAGGCTATTTATTCTACATCAATAGGAGGTGATGTCAAATGTAAAAAATGCAAGCTGTTCCAAGACCTTGGCATCCTTAATTGGGTTAATGTTTTTCATAAATTATTCTATTTTGGGTATATAGAATTTGTTTATATATATATATATATATATATATATGTGTATATATATATATATATAATGTGAGTCTTTTTAATATCAGAGTTACCCTTAGGGCAGTAAGTACATTTATTTCAAGGAAATATAAAAATGAAATGAGTAGAATATTTTAGGTATCTCAGATCATTACAAATGAGTCATCAAGCTTCTCTCAGTTTCCTTGGGTGATATGACTAATACCATGAGATAGAGTGAAACTCACCAAAGTGTCTTTCTGAGGCCTGGGGGTGGGAAAGGTTTCAGAAAGGGGAAACCCCTGGGATGAATTGTTCTAGTAACTGTCACACAATTTATCTCAGCAGAAGAGAAGCTGATTTTCAATCAGTCTAAGGTAATAGAAGATGTCAGAATTCTAGGGATTATTTTGTCTTCAGTAGTCCAGTTACTCTGCTTGAGAACACCATAGGAATAACAAGTGAATCATAAGGTAGAATGGCATTCAAATACATTTGTTTTCTTCAAATATTGATAGTTTCCCCTTGAAGCTATTTTTTGTGAAAAGTTCTCCTTTATAGTTAGAGACACAAATGTGTCAGATATGAAGTTATATGGTCTCTTCAGATTTTAGTATGTCCTGGCCTGGGAAAACTTTTGATTATTTATCACTGTGTACCTCCTGAAAGAAAGAGGTACATAGTCTGAAGCTGAAAATAAGTGGAAATGCTTGTAGCCATTTTACCTCATTACCTGTCAGCTAAATCTTGCTGACAATATAGGAATTCTATACTACTCAAGGAATGAGCCTCCCTGGACTTATAATTTTCTGGGTTTATGGTGTGTGTGATGTTTTTGTAAAGTAGAAAATAGTTGAGACTATGAGTGTGATAATCTTAGAAGGTAACTTTAGGCAATTCAACCAATCAATTATCACCTGAAAATAGGATAGAACTCAGCAGACAAAAGCAAACTCAATTGTATATTCACTCTTTTTGTATTCCCAGGTTTTGGCTTATAGTGCATGCCTCATAAAAGACTCTATAAATGATAATTGAATATATGAATAAATGAAAGAGGGCAAAAGTGAATATATCCTTGAGACTTTTACGTGCTTCTGGGATCTTTTATCATATGCATTGCTGTCTTAGCATTCATTTACATGATAGCTTTATGTTCTAGAATATCTGATTATATAAAACTGGAATAAGTAATTATGATAAAGAATGTAGCAAGAGTTAGAAGAGTAAAATCAAATAGTTTGAGCTCTGAGTCAATATTCTTGCCTACAAATGAAGTTTACAGTATAAAATTTACATTCTCTATTATGGTACTTCCAAACTGCTCCTTTTAACAAATGCTTACCTATCTTTATATTTATATTTAGTACAACTTACTATGTCTTGAATCAAATGTCTTCTTAGTTCTAACAGAAACACTAACTCTAAACATATAACGTAATAGGATGGATACAGAATCGAAGAGCTAATACATGCAAAGTTTTTAGAGTACTTTCAATTTGTTGCAAATGCTCATTGTGTCTCATTAATGGCTGGGTATTTTTTAACCACTACCTCTTCAATCATCATTACATATATGTTATTGTATAGTTATGCACTAATGTTCATAGTTGATCTTTATTGTCTAAGGTTATGACACGGAGTATGATGTTCATAGTTGATCTTTACTGTCTAAGGTTATGACATGGAGTTATGACATGGGTTTCTTAAAATCTACCTCATTACAACAGTTCTAGATTTATATGTTGCAACTCTAGGATATGCTTATTTTTATGCTTATCAATACCAACCCATTTGTAATTCTCCTATAGACTGCTTTATTTTATTTCATTGTACCTTTACACTTGATTTTTTATTTTTATTATGAATAAAGTCACATTTTCTATCCGTGTATAACGTTATTCAAGATCCCTTTGCCCTCTCACCCCCTCCAGTCACTCTCTCTTTTCCACATCTCCCTATCTCTTCCCAAAAAGCTCAGGAGGTCCCAAGGTCCAGAGGACCCAATATTGCTCAGTTCAGCATCCACTACTGGCAGATCCAATGTCCTCACCCCAACATCAAGAAGGGGAAGAATACCAGTTCAAAGGCACAGATAATATATTCAATAAAATCATAGAATAAAACTTTCCTGATTAAAAGAAAGAAATACCTATAAAGATACAAGGACCTTACAGAACACCAATTAGATATGACCACCCAAAAAGTCAGCGTGCCACATTATAATCAAGCCACAAAACATATAGAACAAAGAAAAAAATTAAAAGTTGCAAAAGAAAAGGGACAACTTACTAATAAATGCAGACCCAACAGAGTAACACCTAACTATTCAATGGAAATGATGAAAGCCAGAAGGGCTTGGTCAGAAGTTATACAAACACTAAAAGAACATGGCTGCCAACCTAGACTACAATACCCAGCAAAATTATCAATCACCATAGATAGAGTAAACAAGACATTTCATGACAAAGTCAGACTGTAACAATACCTATCTACCAGGCCCTCCAGAAGACATTAGAGGGAAAACTCCAACCTAATGATCCCAGATACACCCATAAAACCACAAACAATCAATGATCCCACAGAAGAAAAGCCCAGAGAAAAGAAATACATAGAAGCTATTACCAAAAAATAGCAGGAAACATCAATCAGCGGTCACAAATATCCCTTAATACCATCATTCCTTTTATAACAAGATTATTCTTTGCATTAAAATATTACATGAAATAAGAAACATTAAAAATAGGAAATAGTAACATAATAATTATATGCTAAGGTATGAATCTGTATAACAATCTAGGAAGCAAAAAGAATCACCATAATCATTACTTATATTTTTGCATATATTGCAGAAAATGTTTTTATGTGGTTCATTTTTACCTAGTAATTTTTTTCTGTCTTTGAGTGAATCTTAAGTGTTATAATTTCTCACTCAGTGCTAATAGCTAATATCTATCATTTATCTGCCTATTTCTATTTGTCTATCTCTATCTATCTATATCTGTCTGTCTGTTTAATCTAGCTGTTCATTTCCATTTTCATGTATGTAAATATACATGTTTATATTTGGTTTTAATAATTTAATAATTTAATTGAAATAGTGAGTCATCAAAACTTAGGATTTTTTACATGATACACACTTTATGTTTGGGTTTCACAGCATAACAGTAGGATTTTTTTCTTTTTCCTTTGTTAACTTTATGAAACATTAAGAACATGTGGAAAGATTTGGTCTATTTAAATCAAAACATTTCTTTGAGAAAGTTTTATTTGTTGAATACACATAAAAATGTAGTTTACTGAAAGGACATGTGTTTGTTCTGTTAATAGTTGAGACACAATTTTGTTAAAGTTACTTCAAAATGGTTAAATTTGGAGACCCTCTCTGTATTTTATTCTTGTCACCTTGAACAAAACTATATCAAGGTATCTGGGTTGCTTTAGTATGTGACATAATGTTAAAGGCTTTGAAAAATTTAAAATTCTACACATGCAGTGTAGTTTTGTTCAATATTATTGCCAACACATTTTTGGATAACTAGCAAAGGAAAAATACAAAATAGTCCCAATAGTCTCATCATCCCTCGGTGACATAATTTAGCTGTGCTTAGCTAATTTAAGTACTTTGACACTTCCTGCTTTTACCAGAAAAAAACATGTTTTCAGCATTTCTTAGAATTGAGGCATATGGAATTGATGTGGATTTTTTGTTTTGTTTTTTAAAAACTGGAAAGTTAAGTGTTAATACATTCAATAGACTTAAGCCAGATAAAATAAAGGTTGTAGAGAAAAGAACAATATAAAAATGAGTTATTATATTATAATTATAATAAATATAATTATGTTTCACAATTTGTACTCATTTAAATGAATGATACATTATAAGTTATTTCCATAGGATCAAAGATAATTTTAAATATAACATATTCCTGAAGACTTTCTACCACTGTAGATGCAAGTACAGCCTTGTAGGTATTAGACTTTCTTCTCTTTGGTCTCACATGAATAACATCTGTTCATGACATTGAGAAAACACTGAGCATACTGTAGTTTTAAGTAAAGGATATCCCAAATAACTGGATTTATTTGAAAAGAACCCATTTTCTTCCCTTCCAATTAAATAAGGTAGAAGGGATACTTTCCTTTCCCACTGGTAATTTCCAAGGCCAAGAAAGATTTCTTTTTATTTAAATCGATGTTACTCCCCTTTCTGTGTCTTTTAATCTTGCATACTGTAGTAGTGTTTTGAATTAGAATGATTAATAAATATGTAACGTGAAATTTTCTGATCTGTCTGGACAAATTTCTCCCACCTGCAGTCCCATAGCTGCTTATAAAATAATTACTCAGAGGCTACTATTAATTATGTGCTGCTAGGCCCTGGCTCATTACAAAATAGCTCTTACAACTCAACTCAAACCATTTTTTTTTAATTTTAGTTATTTATTTATTTGTCTGGAAGTGGAACTACAGACAGTTGTTAGGTGCCATGTGGGTGCTGAGAATTGAACCCAGGTCCTCTGGAAGAGCAGAGGGTGCTCTTAACCGCTGAGCCATCTCTACAGCCCCCTCAACCCATTTTCATTAACCTACATATTGCCATGTGGCTCTACTGCTTTACCTGTGTCTCATTAGATCTTGCTTTCTGGGCATCAATATGTAACATCTGTCTGACTCTGGCTTCCTTCTCCTTTATTTTGGCATAGATTTCCTGCCTGCCTCTAAGATTCCTTGCCATAGTCCAAAACAGCTTCTTTATTAACAAATGGTAATAATGTATATTCACAGCATAGGAATGATATCCCACTATATATATATATATATATATATATATATATATATATATATATATATATATATATATATATCTTAAGCAGTGAGTGAAGCCTTCAACAGTAGAAAGATGATGCAAATACAATTGAACAAGAAGGGGCAATTTCTGCCTCCATCAAGCAAAAGAACTGGGCAGACTCAGACGTGATGTGTGGTACTTCTGGCTTTAAAGCCAGTTATAAGAAAGATTTTGTGGAATCTCCCCTTGTGTCAAGGAAAACCCACTGAGGCCAGACTGAGGCCAGACATATGACTAAAGTGGACATGGAGGCTCAGAATTACTGTTGCATGGATCTATGAAGGTGAAGTCTGGATTGTCTTGGAAACTCAAAGATGTTTGTGATGGTAGAGTCATAAGATACCTGTAAAGAAAAGCTGCAGACTAGTTTTAGAATCATTTTAAGAGGAAGAAATATGTTGTAGTTCACAAAGCTGAAAAGAGTTGGAAATCTCAAGAACTATGTGATATCAGAGATGTATCAAAATTAGGAGTTTGTCTTGCTTGTTTTTGGTTTTGCTTTGGTCCAATATTTCCTCATTATGTTCCCTTTCTTAAATTTTGGAATGGCAATATATATTTTTATACCACAGTATGTTGGATGTATGTGACCTGCTTTTTTTATTTTGATTTTACAGGGATTATACTTAGGTTGTCATAAGACCAAGAAGAGTCTGTGGACTTTTAAACAATATTAAAACTGTTTTTTTTTTTTAAAAAAAAAAAATCTATGGGGTTTGAACAAGGGGATACATGGATAAAAATGAGACTTTATTGAAAAATAAAAAATGAAAACAAAGGAAAATATGTTAATATGCAACAGAAAAAAATACTATGGGGACTTCTGAAGTTATACTGAATGTACATTTGCATTATTACATGGCTATAAGTCTATGGATATGAGAGAATAGAATGTGATGGTTTAAATGAGAATACCCCCATAGTCTCATGTATTCAAATACATGAATGCTTGGCCATTAGGCAGTGCCACTAATTGACAGACATTAAGACATGTGGTCTTGTTGGAGTATCTGTGGCCTTATTGGAATAAGTGTGGCTTTGTTAAAGAAAGTAGGCTATTTTGAGCGCAATTTCAGATTTCAAAGTCATATGCCAGGCTCAGGCTCTCTGCTTGTAGATTAGGATGTAACACTAAGCTACTGCTCCAACGCCATGTGTGTTAACATGCTTCTCATAATAATGATAATGCATCAAGCCTCTGAAACAGTAAGCTAGCCACCAATTAAATTATTTCTTTCAGAAGAGGTACCATGGTCATAGTGTCCCTTCATAGCAATAGAACAATGATTAAATCATGTATTTTCATGGCTTACTTAATGTGACATATGCAGTAGAAACTTGTCTGAAAATATTGTTTATATAGTGCATAAAAATTACATTGAAGTTCAATTGCGGCTACCTTCTTAGATGACTGTGTCCATTGTGTTTAGCTCTTCCGTTCCAGCAAGTATTGTCACAGATATAGGATTTACTTTCATAAGTAGCAGATAATCTGTACCATATAATGTCTAAAATCTGTTACCTAAAATTAGAAATGTCAGTTTTCCCTCTTCAATATCTTCCTGGGAAAGAATTCGTTTTTTCATTTTCCCTACTTACATATTATGTATTCTTTATACTTCCTCTTAACTGGGAAGCCTCTTTAGAGGACAAGAATTGTATTCACTTTCTAACTGCACAGTGTATTTAGGAATGTTACAGTAATATAGGAAAAATGCATGACTTTTCTTTATGAAAAGTTTATTAACAACTGCTTTTATTTTTTGACAAATAACTTTTGATTAATTATCACTAGGATAATTTTAATTAGATATTTAAATAAAACCAAATTGGACCATCACTATGCCAATGCTGAACTAAACATTCCTTTACAGCACAAGCAAAACAGTCTTTTATTTTTAAACTTATGACTCCATGAATAAGTAAATGCAGAGTATAAATGAACTTGACTTTATATTATGCTATGCAGACAACTTTAAAGGAATTTTTGAAGTAAAAGAGACAAAAATGAATGGGCAGAACTTCATTGTGAGAGTTTTTATTTAAATTTTTGAGGTAGACTAGGGACCAGTTTCCTAATAACTTCTGTATATACAGTATAAACATTGCTTAAAAGATTCTGGATCAATTTTTCAAAAGGCAATTAAAAATTTTTGCCATGGGATGGCCTTTGAGTTTGAAGTGAATATGTGTTTCTATCCTTGGGTAATAAAGAAGCTACTATGGCCAATGGAAAGGCAAGACATAGCAAAATGAGTAATCCAAGAGAGACACAGTGAGGGGAAATGTGTGGTTAGAGCAAATGCTGTGAGCTTCCTCCAGGGAAACAAGATGTACTAGAACAGGTAATGCTATGAAGGCATGAATAGATTGAGTTAGTTATAAGAGCTAGTTGGTAATGAGCCTAAGCTATATACCAAAAAGTCTGTAGTTACTATAAGCTTCTGAGTAATTATTTTATAAGTAGCTGTGGGACCACAAGTGAGATTTGTTTGGACCACAGGACTAGACTGGACTGAGAAATTTCAAGCTACACATTCTCAGTTACATAAAAGAGTTCTCCTGATAATTTTTTTCTGAATGTGATGGTTTCTCTGAATGGGTGATATTCTGGAAAATCAATTGAAAGTTTCAGTTCATAGCAAAATTAAATGTGCTTTTTGAAGATAATGGGATTAAGTTATTTATTTGTTCAACTAACTACATTTGAAAAGTACATGTCTTAATTTTTACTTATTTATTTATATTTTTCCTTTCTTAATTTATTATGAATATAGTCTCATTTATTATCCATGTATCCCTTTTTTCACAGTCCCTTCCCCCTCCTGTCCCACCTGGTCAATCTCTTTTTCCTATCGACTTATGTCCTCCCAAGGGCATAAGGTCCCAAGGTCTCAAGGTAGGTTAGTTCAGCATCCGCTCCAGGCAAATCCACTTTCCTCATCCCAACATCAAGACTGGGTCAGGTGTTCCTCTGGAGAGAATGGGCTCCAAGGTGCCGGTCCAAGGTACTTCAGATCCCAAGCTGTTAAGTGGTTGTGGTTTGCAGCTTGGGAATGCTTTGCTTTTTGTTTAAAGTCCACTAACGAGTGATTTCATCCACTGCTTCTCTTTCTGGGATTGTGATACTTCGTTCAAGAGCATTTTCTCCAAATCTATCCATTTGCTTGCAAATTTTAGGATATCATTTTTACTTACTATAGTACTCCATTTTGAAGATGTACCACAGATTGTTAATCCATTTTTCAGTTGAGCGGCATCTAGGTTGTTTCTAAGTTCTTGCTATTACAAATAATGTTGCTATGAACATAGTTGAGCTAATGCTTTTGGGGGGATTGAATGTGCATCTTTATGGTATATGCCCTGTACTGGTATTGCTGGATCCTTGGGGAGATTGATTCCAGTTTTCTGACAAACCTCCATATTGCTTTCCAAAGTGGCTGAAAACGTTTATACTCCCACCAACAATGGAGGAGTGTTCCCCTTGCTCTGCATCCTCTCCAGTATAGGTTGTCAACTGTGTTTTTAATCTTAGCCATTCTGACAGGTATAAGGTGGTATCTCAAAGTTGTTTTGATTTGTATTTCTCTGATGGCTAAAGATGTTGAGCACTTTTCAAGTGCCTTTCAGCCATTTGTAAATCTTCTGCTGAGAATTCCCTTTTTAGTTCTGAACCCCATTTTTGATTGGTTTATTCAAGGATTTGGGCTCTAGTTTCTTGAGTTCTCTTTATATTTTAGAGATCAGTCCTCTGTCACTTAATTATGTGGCGTTTTTTTTTCCTTCAATTTGTTTATATGATTGATGGCATTTACAGTTTTCCATATGTCGAACCATCCCTGCATTTCTGGGATGAAACCTACCTGATCACGGTGAATAACTTTTTTTATATGTTGTTGGATTAGGTTTGCCAGAATTTTGTTCAGAATTTTTGCATCAATGTTCATGAGGGAAATTGGACTGTAATTCTCTTTCTTTCTTCAGGGTTATTGTGGTCTCATAAAAAGAGTTTGGCAATGTTTCTTCAGTTTCTGCTGTATGGAACAGTTTGAAGAGTATTGGTAATAGCTCTTCTTTGAATGTATGGTAGAACTCTGCACTGAAACCATCTGGGTCTGAGATTATTTTTTTTTTTATTTGAGAGGCTTTTAATTACAGCTACAATTTTCTTTGATGTTATCGGTCTGTTTGGGTCTTTAATCTGATCTTGATTTAATTTTGGTAAATGATGCTTGTCCAGAAAGCTGACCATTTATTCTAAGTTCTTTTTTTGTGGAGTATAGATTTTCAAAGTATGACCTTGTAATTCTGTGTATTTCCTGGGGATCTGTTTTATGTTCCCCTTTTCATTTTTTATTTTGTTGATGCAAATACTCTTTCTCTGCTTTTTAGTTTGGATAAGGGATTATCTATCTTGTTGACTTCTCAAAGAACCACCTCTTTGATTAATCAATTTTTTTGTATTGTTCTTTTTGTTTCAATTGTGTTGATTTCAACTCTATGTTTGATTATTTCCTGCTGTCTATTCCTTCTAGGTTAGCTTGCTTCTAACTGTTCTAGGACCCTCAGCTGTGCTGATAGTTCTCCTGTGTGGGGATTTCTCTAGTCTTAAATTTTAATCTTAAAGTCATTGTTTTCTTCATATTTTAATGATTTTGATGTTCCTTTCACTTTTATGCAGTCAATGAGCATAGCATTCTCAATGCCTTCAAAATGCACAGTCGCCTGAGAGAATTCTGATTTAATTGGTTCAGAGTTGTTTAAAAGCACCCCAGGTAATTATAATGTTGAGGAAAGAAGTTGCATACCACTGGATTTGGGGAAAAAATACCAGCTCCTTTACAAAAGTCAGTAAATTCAAATTAAGATTAAATGGAATCATAGGCAAAATAGAGAAGAATGTACATGAAACATGTACTTTAAAATCATGGGCTTTTAATAACACATCACTGAGCAAGATTGATAAACTCACTAAACTGTTTTTGTTACAATGTTTCTAGGACAAAAAGTTAATTATAGTGTAATAAAATTAAGAAGTCATTTAAAATAATTTAAGATATTTAATTAGTAGTTATCATATATTATATGATTCTCACAGAGCATAATAAATAATATATATTTTATTGGCAGAGACAAATGTAGCTAGCTTATGTCAGCAAGTTTTTTCCTTTTCTTTTTCTGTCTTCCTTTTTCTCTCTCTATTTCTTATTACATATTTTTTTTAAAATGTGTTATTTCAACTTTCATTAGTGGTTTTCATTCTAGTTTTCTTCTCTTTTGTTTTTTTTATACTTTTATTATTTGTGGATTTTCAGATCATACATTCTGTTACCACTTATCTCCTTTGAATCTGCCCTCTGGCCTTGCAACCTGCACTGTAAAGCAAAACCAAATTGAAAAGAAAAATAAAAAACAAACAAACATGTACACAAAAGAAAAATAAAAAGCAAAAGGATGAATCTCTTGGTAGGAGCTGTAGCATGGCCCAAAGAGACTCATATTTTACCCTTTAATCTATTTATTTTTACTTGGCAAGTGTCCATTACCAGAAGTCATTTGCCTAGCTGCAGGCCTCTGGTTTCTGATACACCAGAGATAATGGACTGTCATTGGGGCTCCTTTATGATATTCCATTCCAGTCCTGGGTCATGGAGCTCTTGCTGTTTTGCATCTGTATATTCATCCCCTTCCTATGCTCCAACACATCATAGATTTCATGGATTACTGTATGGGAAAGGAACATGTGGAGGAGAACATCTTTCCCTCACCCATGCCATCAAATGGCAGACAAGCTGGGTGGGTCAGCTCTGTTGCTCTCTCTCATACCCTCAGGTCTGGCTCACCTGCATCACAGACAAGAGGGTCAGCTCTAGTGTGCTGCCCAGACTGGAGTTAGAAGTTGCTTTCCTTTGCTCTGTAGCCAGTGATGGTGAGGGTTAGCTCTCCTACTCTTGTGACTTCAGGGACAGTTCCTTTACCTACCCACCACTAGTGATAATAGGTGAAGGTGGAAGGCATATGTCTTCACCCATGCCACCCCCTACCAGACAAGGGGATTGAGCTCTCCTCCTCTCATGTCCTCAGAGGCTGCTTACCTATGTCCCTGACCACATAGTCAGTTCTAGTATGTTTTCCAAATGAGATATATGCCTATAGTGATGGGTGGAGCTATCTTTCTCTAGTGTGGGATGAGCTCTCTCCTAAGGTATGGAGTCAGTAGCAATATCCAGTGAATGGGAGAATTAGTCCTCCCAGGACCAGTGAAGAGTGGAGCTGGCTCAGCACAACATGGTTCCAATGATCCTGTACTAATGCTGGCCATGGTCATTACCACAGATCCCAGCAGCAACAGGGTCCATGGATCCAGACATGGCCCTCAGCTCAGACCCAGATATCATCATGGCAGCTCAGGCCCCTCCTAACAACATGGCTTTGGCAGCAGCATGGCTTCAAAGAATTCACAAATTACCAGACCTCTTGCATTCCCATAGCCCTTGGTGGCAACTGGAGCTATGGATACTATCACAGATCCTGACATCTTCAGAGCCAAGGACCTAGACATGGTCATATGCAAATGCTTGTGCCTAGACATATCCATAGCTCCAGGTGGTAGCACCAGCTACCTGTATCAGCATGACCCTTAGCTTTTCATGGTCCTATGGATTCTAAAATGGTTTGAGGTGACCAATCAGACCCTGGACATAAATATTGACCCTCAGTGACAATAGGAGACTCAGACATCAACTCAGACCCTAGCTGATGTGAGACACATTGATTCTTGATTTTGAGGGAGAACACATACTTCATTTTTTTTATAAAGAAAGAAACAATATTGCTATTGCTTTAACAAAAATATTCATTTAAAAATCAATTATTTAACAGAGCATACTTTCTGGAAAAACAATGCTGCAAACAGAAAATTCATGGTTTTATATCAGAAGTAAATGAAAAACGATGAGAACAGATATTTAGCTTTAGAAGATATTTTTTAAAAAGTAGAAGAAATACTTTCAAAAGTATTAGACAGAGGCCAGGTGTGGTAGTGCATGCTTTCAATCCTAGTACTGGAGAAGCAGAGGCAGTCAAAGCTCTGTGATTTGGAGGCTAGCCTGGTCTACAGAATGAGTTACAGGACAGCCAGAGCTGTTACACAGATAAATTGTGTCTCAAAAACACAATCAAACAAAAAGGAAAAAGAGAATGAAAAAATAAAAACTATTAGATAACAAGTGCTTTCAAATACTAAATTAAGAACTGAATCTAAAAATTCTAAGCCACATATATACAATCAAAGTTTCTACATTTCCTAATAAATCATCACATATAAATTTGTCTTGTTTTATGAAAATAGTCATAATAATCTCTTTATCCATCCAGGTAAGAAGGGTTCATAAAAATGGTAAAATAATAAAGAATATAAAATATTTTATATTATTAAAATGTTTTGTGAAATTAAAAGAACTAATTTCTAATTTATAAGGAAGAAAAGAAATTTTAAAAAGGAACAATAGAAAAGGAGTTTCAAATGTGATGAATAGTCTATTTAAACCTAAAAAGAAGTCTATTAACATAAAAAGGTAAAATGCTCTTATCGTACTCTTGTTTTTTCAACTTTTTTTCAACAAAATATTTTCTTTTTATTTATTTAATATTTTATTTATTATTTATTTGATACAAGATCTACTTGAGATCACGGTGGCATTGAACTCTCTGTTATCTCAAAGCGATTTTTAAATCACAATCCTCATATCTCAGCTCTCATAGGCCATGTACTATTGTGTCTCAATAAGTTTATTTTTTTACTTATTATAAAGTCTCATTTTTTCCATGTATCTCCTTTAAATGTATATTTTAGTCAATAATAAAGCTGTATGTGAAGTTATGTAAGACACTTAATTTTACTAAGTTGCATTAATTTTGTCATCAAACACTAATAAAATATTTCATATTTTAATCTCCAATGCTACCATACAAATCCTTTTGTAGTCCAGATACAGAAATTGGCCTAGTGGAAGAAGTATTGTAAAAAGTAATTATATAATATATATCCAAAATCAATAGTGTTGTCCATTTGACATTAAGAAAAATCATCAACTATGACAACAATATAATCACTACAAACCTCATTTTAAAAGTGATGGCAATAATATATTAATAAAATTTAAACACTGCTAAATCCTATTACTCTTTAAATATATGGTTAGAAGACAAAGCACATTTCCCATAGATGTTCAAAATATAAAATTTCTATGAATTAATTTAACATAAAATTCAATGAATAAAAACCTTTATGTAGAACATAAAAAATATATTTAAATATATTCATAGATACATATATGTTAGGGAGAAATTTATTTCAGGATGTATGCTTTTCCATAACC
>PVIH01010825.1:0-72753 GCA_004025045.1 Sigmodon hispidus
TTTTTGTATCAACATTTTAGATATTAAATTGCACCTTGTAGTTGTTTGCTAGCAGTAGTTTGACCTCACTTATGTTAGTTCCTTCCTCTTTCCCACACACTGTCTTATGGTAATTCCTGTAGTATGTAGTTTTATACCTAGTTTAGAACCTTCCTATTTAGACAAAATGGGGAGATGTAGCGGGAATCGCAGTGGCTGCACGCGGGAATCGCAGCGGCTGCGCGCGGCAGCAGCAGCGGCGGAAAGGGAGGCGGGATTTCCGGCCCAGCGCGCTCGGCAGCTACGTACGGCAGCGGATTCGGCGTGTGGCTAAACTCTCTTTTGCTCTTTTATAACAAAATAAATCTTAGTTGAAACATATCAATTGGTGACGGGTTTATTCCGCGATACTTCGCCACCTCAGAATGCCTATCTAGGCCATAATACTATCAGTGCTAAGCAATGTTCGCTTTCATGGTGCTCCAAGACGCATCCCAGCTCTGACAATGGTAACAGTACAAAGATCAATTCGTGCTCAGCTCTCCGTTGTTCTTCATCCACATTCCTTCACTCTGTGAGATGCACAGACTTGAGAATATAATCAGCTGAAAGAAACATAAAGTACACCCAAGCCGTCCTCACTACTCTATAGAAGGAATAACCATACTCTCCAGCAAGTGATTGGTTCTAGGTCACATGGCTACTCAGATGCAGAGATAGGGACATCAGCCCCAGCTTACTCCACTCTGATCTCTTTCCTCTCATCTCCTTGCATAATCTGGAAGAAAAAGTGAGTGTATGCTCAAGGGGTGGAAACCCATGCTCATATTTGAATATTAAAATTTAATATCATTTTTGCCCTAAATCCAAACTGAATTTAAAAGGTGCATCTGTTGCAAAAATAATTAAAAAATGCATTTGTGACTTCAATAAGCATGCTTCTGAATAATTTGTGCCCACAGATCTATTTGTGGAAGCAGGGTTGGGGCAGGCTGACAGCAGGCCATCTTTATAGAACCCATATCCTAAACCTGCCTTCTCTTTCATCTGTCTTTGAGTCTCATGCTGCCAACTGCCCTCAATTCCTTGTATATCCAAGGGCATATGTCTGCCATCAAAATTGACTTTTACATGTTTCTGTGGATTTGAATAGATACGGCCCCCATAGACTTATGTGCTTGAGTGCTTGGCCCATAGGGAGTGGCCCTATTAGGAAGTATGGCTTTGTTGGAGAAGGTGTGACCTTGTTGGAGGAAGTGTGTCACTGTAGAGATGGGCTTTGAGACCTTACAGAGTTCATTTCTTCTTACCTTGGGATCAAGATGTAGAACTCTCAGCTCCATCTCCATCACCATGTCTGCCTGTATGCCACCATAAAGATAATGGATTAAACCTTTGAAACTGTAAGCCAGCCCAAATTAAATGTTTTTCTTAATGAGAGTTGTTGTGGTCACAGTGGCTCTTCATGGCAATAGGAACCTAAACAGGGTCCTTTTGGGTCGATAGCATTTTCATAGCAAAATGCCATCAAATGAATGACTCAAACAGTAGTTTATTTTTTTTCTCTCTCAGAATTCTGGGGAATGGTAGTTTAAGATCAAGGACTAGTTTCATTAGAGAGCTTCAGAGGAAATATCCAGCACCCACTCCTTACCTTGTAATGACCAGACCCTATCTGAGTCTCACATCATCTTACATTGTCTCACATAGTATATGTCTGGATCTACCACGTGGTTGCTGGGAATTGAACTCAGGACTTCTAGAAGAACAGTCAGTGCTTTTAACCTCTGAGCCATCTCTCCAGCCCCCCCTCCGAAACAACTCATAAAATTAATTTAAGGAAATATATGTGATTGATAGTGTATATGTCTGGATTTATGTTTCCTATTCTAAAGGAATGCTGATTTTATGCGGTTAGAATGCACTCATTAACTTCATTTATACTTTACCACTTCTGTACTGACTTTATACTAACTGATCTTGTGTGGCAAGACCCTGAGGGCTATGACTCCAAACTCTGAAACAGTGGTGAGATCCACATGTCACTGAGGAAGTGGGTGAGAAGATATGGCTTGGGTCTCTGTTCCTCATTTAGTACTGTCCACCTACTGCACATCTGCATTAGCCTGGGCACAGGACCATGTCTGATTGAGCTTCTGAAATAGAAGAAATCACTCCTGTCTTTCAGATGCAGAGTGGTAAGAAAATTGGATTGATCCCCACTCTAGAAGTAATGGGACCTGGGAGAATGGAATCAATAAATGAGGCTGACTAAAGTCTCATGCAATAGCCAGCTTTATTCAAAGCATCATACAATTTATACTCTGAGGGTTAAGAGGGTCACATGTGTAAACTGTTCAATCACAAGGGCAGACAAACTGCACATGGTAAAATCATGCTTTCCCATAGAGGTATATAAACAGATAACAAGGGTTAGTTGTAATGATAATACGAAATAAACTCACTCATATCTAGTATACCTGTGAAGAGCACAAAAGAACATTCCAAGAATATGTTTTGGAAGAAACTGAGCTCACAAGACTCTTGTCTTATTTTCTTGGAGTTTTCTTACAAGCACTCAGATTGCTCTTCACACAACTTCTTTCTTAGACTATGTTCCAATATAGGACAGCTTTTATCATTCAACAAACAGCTGAGACACGGAGAGTCTCAATACTTGATCTTTCTATTACTTACAGAGATTATTCCAGAGTTAAAAATCTTTGAAAATGTACAAAACCAACTCCAACATCTATCTTTGAAAGCTTATAGAAGGGGGGAAAAAACAAGTAGTCTACAGTTCATAAAGAACATTTGGACAGAATTTCTTAAACTGTTTCTCAAGTAGGCAGAGTAATTCTTTATGTGTATTACTTTCTATTAAAATACTGTGTTGTTTTTCTTGTGAACATAATACAGGTATGTCTTCTATCACAAAATATAATACAAAAATCTTGAATAGGGGTCGAGCTGTAACTCAAAGATAAAATGCACAAGACCCTAGGTCCAATCACCACCATAATCAAAATATTCAAAATTTCTCACTGGAACATTTAATATTATACATTATATGGTGATGTCATTACCTTTTCTTTAAAAAGCTGTCATCACTGAGCTTTTGTTTGTCTCCTTTTTGCTTCTCATCAAGTGGAAGCTTCTAGTGTGCTTCATTTCTTTATACTTCACTGTACTCTCCGCCAGCCTGTGCACAGAGCCATGTTCATACTACTAAAGGGAGCTATTCTAAGTACATAAACATAGTTAAAGGACTTATTAGGCCGGTAAACTTTAACTATTCTAGGGAAATCTTCTTTTATCAGATTGTGCTAACATAAGGAAGGGAAAAAAAGTCAGCTTGAGAAAGCAGGGCAAAACCTGCATGCCTGAACAAGAGTCAAGGAGCACATATAATTGGAGGAGGTTTCTCTGAACAGCATGCAGAATGTGAAGCCTGGGAAAGGAAAACCCAGCTCTCTGTGTCATGAGAATACAGAAGGACTCCTGCCCAGAAAGGGCTCTGGAGATCAAGACTGCTTCCTGCAAGGAACTGCTTTGCCTCCCTGTCTATGCTTCTGTCATTATTGAGCCTGTGGCACAGGGCTGGGAACTCACGCCTAGGAGCTTGATCCTGGAGCTTTAGTTGATTGTGCTGTACCAACAGAAGCAAATAATCCGCTGTCTGGTGCTGAGCTTTTGAAATCTGTAAGTTAGATTAGGAAATGCACAAAATCCTTCTCAGACTCTAGGAAAAGAAATGAGAGCCTCCAGAGACCCCTCCCAGAGAAAAAAGTAAGAATGGAATGAATGAAGATATACAACACCAGGTAAGGGAGAATGGAGTGAATGAAGAGATACAACACCAGATAAGGGAGAATGGAGTGAATGAAGAGATATAACACAAGGTAAGGGAGAATGGAGTGAATGGAGAGCTACAACACCAGGTAAGGGAGATTGGAGTGGATAGAGACATAAAATACCAGGTAAGGGAGAATGGAGTGAACGAAGAGATACAACACAAGTGGTTATAAGCATAGAGCAGGGCCATCACCAAACTTTATTAAGAGTGTTCTCTCACCTCTGTTATAATTCTATGGCCCATGTTTCCCCTTCCAGAGTCTTGTCAAATTACCATTCAGATCAACTGGCTAATTCAGTCTGCAAAGGGAATGGAAAATCCCCATGTCATCCGGTGCACTTAACTTTGATGGATGAGGCTGGAGTGCAGGGGGAATTCGGCAGCAAAATTTGGCTCTTTCAAACTAATTACAGCATATCTGATTTATTTCCCACCTTAATGTTGTTTATTTTGTTTTTATTCAAATATAAAATTACTCGCTATGTTGGAAGATTAATGGATTTTTCCTCTTTTAGTAACAGATCATTTGCAGGACCAGGTTATAAATAGGAGGCTAGAATCTGTGACACATTGTTTACCCTGTTCATGCAGGAGGTCCCCTGAGATTGACTGAGTTGCATTTTTTTCCACCTAGAGGCATTATTGTGTAATTATTCACTGGCTGTTCTGATAGAGGCCTTTCATTATTGTTGTTTGAGGAAAATACAATGGTTTGCTTTTGCATTTTATTCCTGGAAAACTGTTTATCAATAAACTAGAATTGTAAACATCATCATGCAGTTGTGTGATTTATTGCACATTTGATTGCTTTTGTGATTTATTTGTCTAGCACATATGTGTTTATCATCTGTTTATGCTATATAATGGATGTGAGCATTTAGTTTCTTAGGCACAACCGGGCTCTGTGTCTGAGAACAGGAAGGGTATAGAGACAGTGCAAAATTCATCCCCCAGCTTGATTTGTTCTGGACTTGGAGCATCTTCATTTGATTATTGTTTATTCACTCTCTGACCCAGCATCCAATGCAGCTGCTGGTCACACTGGGGGTTTACTCCTGCTTGTGAGAGTGATATATATTTATCCGTGTATTAGCACTCCCAGCCATGGAACAATCCCCTTTGAGGGGCCACCCTTTCACTCAGGTACAAAATATAGAGGGAGAAAAACAGCAGCTGAGTCCTCCTAGAAGGTGCTTACAGAGCTCTGGCTTGATTTACATCTGGGGATCATCTGTTTTTAAGTGTGGGCTTTGGGTTACTGCCTGGCTATGTACTTTGGAAAAGGCTACTTAACCCCTCTGTGCATTAGATGAGTCACAGGTGCCTAGTGAGGAAGTACGAAACCCTGCAGATGTTTCCCACAAAGAGAGACTAAATGATGATTAAACAGTTGCCATGTTTTTTTTTGATAGAGACCCAGAAACGAAACGAAGAAGGAAACCACTCTGGGCCAGGAAGCATAGCTGATTATTTAGGGGAGACATGAGAAGTTTATGCTGCTAAACTATTGTAGGGGTACTGCTGCCACTGGAGAAGGCACCAAAAAAGCTGAAAATGTGCACTGAAGAAAATTCACTATTATCTTTCTCAGACTTCTAGACCAAGCCTCAGGCAGAAGAACTTAATTCTAAGTTGCAGATAAAACCAATTTCAACTATTATACTAGCCGATAAAGCCCTGTTACTTCCTGGTACTGTCTCTTGGGATACATTGTTAGAATGAAAATGACAAAGTGGGATTTCTTTGTGTTGTTATTTTTTGGGGTAATGTACTTATTTGAAGACAGACTTGGTAAATAAAGGGCTAAATACCCACCAGGGCTCAATGGCCTCTTCTTGCCCAGGGTAACTTGGCTCTAGAAAGCAGTGATTCAGCTTTTTTCCACATTAAACACTGTGGAGAACATGCTTCTCCACATCCCTGGTTAAGAGACAGAGCTTTTTTATGACACACCCAGTCATTTGTTTTTCAGGATTTGGAACAGAATTAATTAGCTTGAAAAAGCACCCAGACTGTGCTAAGTATTATTAATGATACAATTAACCATTCTTTCCCTCAGGAGATGGGTGGCTGCTTGTTTCCTTGGTTATTCCTAAAAATGGACCTGTTCCTCCTATTGTCTCTCACAAGCCCTGCTCAGTGTCTTGGGGGTCTTTTCCAAGCCGCTCCCAGTCAGGGCTGTTGCCAGGATCTCCCTTGCCATATGGAGAAGGGTCCCAGACTCTTGCCTGCTCTGTGGCAGGGGAAATGAATAGGCCCTGACCCACATCTTTAGCATGGAGGGGAATCTTGGAAAGATATAAAAGAAGTTCTTGAGTATTCAGCTCATATAGTGCCCCAAGAAATGGGTTTGCTATTCTCTCTCTTGTTATTACTTAATTTGACCTTTATCACAGCCCATAATGTAGATCAAGTTGTTGCCATTGTATAGGAAAAAAAAAATGAAACCCACATTGTGCTTTCAAAGAACACTTCACTACTGACCAAAAGACTCAGAAATTATCTCGTTTGTTTCACTTTCAAATCATTGATGCTTATCTCCCATCACACACATGCTCACTATGGACACCATGACAACCTGCTTGAAGGTAAAGCCAGTCCCATCGGGTGTGTTCCCAGCCCCACGCCAACCTGCTTCTACCATAAACCTTCTCTGTGCTTAGGCTTTGTCCCTGTGGAGAACAGCCCATACTTGTCCTGCTCTGTTTCTGCTGGTTATGTCTTCACAGTAGGACTTAGCACATGACTGTAATCCTAGTGAATTGAATGCTGAGGCAGGAGGATTAGGAAGATCAGGAATCTAGAGCTAGCTTGGGATATATAGTGAGGTCTGTCTCATGACATAAACAGAAAAAGTCATCCCTGGGAATCTTTGTGCCTTGATTCCCAAGGCAAGTTAAAGCCAGACTGAGTTCATGATTAAGAGACATGCCTTAGGTTGATATGTATTGGGATCAAAAACAGCTCTGCTCTTTGTTAACTCAGCATTTTGGGACACTCATTTAGTGTTTACTCATCTCTAAACTGGAGATAATAATATTAGGGGAAATGGCTGCTATCTCCTAGAATTTCTGTCTTTTTGTTCATATCTCTAGCTATGTTAGGGGCCAACAACTCTGAAAAGTCTATGTGACCTAATATGATGTTCTCAAGGAGTTTAACATGGAGGGCTATGCACCAGCACTGTGAGGACACTAGAATTCTATGCACCAGCACTGTGAGGACACTGCATCTCTTGCTATGAGTGCATCTTACCGCGCATAGCTGAATTATTTACTTATTAGATGTGGATATGTAGCATGGGTGTATACATGATGTGTCCCTGCAGATCAGAAGGTGACTTTGGGGAGTTTGTTCTTTCATTCCCGTCATGAGGCAGATGTCTCTTCCCTCAGATCACTGTGTCCTCCAAGCCCGTCAGTGCCCTACTCTCCTGTCTGCCCTCTGCTTCACTGTAGGAACACTGGCTTACAAATGCCTGCCCCCACATCCTTCTTCTGTGTTCATTTTATTATGGACTCTGGGTATCACCTGAGGCTGTCTTGCTTGTGGGTTAAAATTGTTCACTAACCAAACCATCTGTCCTGCCTTAGACTGTAAACTGTTTAAGAACAGGGGACATGTATTCTTCATCTTTAGGACCTCCACTTACCAAACCAGCCTTTGGGTAATGCTGCTGAACTTCCAATTAGAACTTGTTGAAAAAATAGATAAAATGACCCTTCACTTTGAAGCCTGAGTCATTATTTTAGCATGCCTGTGAGGTAAAGGGAGAAGGAAGGGCCCTCTGAACAAAGGCATTGAAGGATCAGTGGTCACAGGGAAACTTGGAGAATTTCTGAGTTATCTTGGAGACCAGAAGTATCAGGATATTGCTGGGATATAAGTCAGGGAGGCAGGATAGTTTGGAGCTAAGGGACACTTGTGCCCCATGGATCAACCCTTCTGGCTTCAGTCTCCGGCTCCACTGAGGCTTGAAGGGAACAAAATATTGGTTCAGCTCTGAGGATGTTGTCTTATTTTGCTGTGTTCTAGTTGAGTCACTTCATTGATGTGGTCACACTCCAATGCCACCTATCAGATCATATTATAAAAAATAAAAACAGCCAGAAATCTCATGGAGCGTTTTCTAATCTACAGTGAGGGTAGGGACAGACCCTTCCATGCTAACACAGGCATGGCCAGAGCTCCAAGATGCATGTGCACACCTGCTGGAAGGGAGGGGAAATGTCTGGGAACTAAGAAGCAGGTAGAATGGAGGGTAGAGGAAAGGGGATTTGAGAAATGACTTAACAGAGCCAGGTCTTCATAAATTCAACCCTTAGCCTATGCTCTTTAAGGAATCCCAGGCCTGGAAAAATAGTCCCTTCACCTCCCAGTCACCCTGGACCCACAAATGGAAGGCACACATGTTATGTAAACTCTTGCTTGATCTTTATTAAGTGCAGGGTGACTGAAGGAAACACATCTTGCAGTGGGAAGAATCATAGCTCTACCTATCTTCAACTCCTTCCAAGAAGACTATTATGTCCTGTGTCTGCAGCCACATCACCATTCTAGACAAAGAAGTAGATCCAGTGACCCAGCACATAGCCATGGAGACTTTGCATTCCAGCTTAAATTATACAATTAACTAGTACACAGCCCAGCAAAGATTAAAAGGCAAAACCCAACCACTGCCCTGGAAATCATACTTTCTACTATGAGCTCCACAGTGTTGCTGAGCGCTGAATGAAAGGGCATAGGCCTCCAGGAGGTATAACGGCAGGTGTAGTTTCCCGTATGTTGGGGACCCACGAGGGGCAGCCCCAGGTCACTCCAGATCTTTTCTACTCTCAGTATCCTGAAGGGCACAAATTTACCATCATGCAGCAGCTCCCTGGTAACCTCAAACATGTGGCAGTGACAGCGTAGAACAACATCAGTGCCAGCACATACTTTACCTGTCCACAGAGCCTGGAGCATTGGTGGGGGTGGTGTCCCTGGAAGTGGGATGCAAGAAATGGTTAGAGTTTGGGACATTTTCTGCCAGTTCCCATGGATAGTTTACTCAGGCTACCTTCTTTGCCCTGCTCGATTTGAGTCAGCCAGCTCCCTCTGTTGCCTTGCTCCTTGGGTATCCATTTGAATCTTATCTAGGTATGCAATCCCCAGCATCACATGGGCTAATGAAATCTCCCAGGCTTTAGCCTGTCCTGAGGCTTCACTGGCTCCCCAGATGGGTAAAGAGTTTTCAGGAAACTGCTTCCTGCAGTAGCACAGTTCAAAGGTCTGTGGTCAAACTTAAACCTGACAAGAAGCTCTGGCTGGTCTCTGCTTGGATGATCTCTGACCCATGGAGACCCTGATGAGGAAATCAGAGGAACAAATAGAGACTCCAGGGCTCTGTAAAGTTACATATTAGCTCAAGCCTGTACGGACAGCCCCAGGCCAGAACAGGCAGTCTCTGGTTAAGAACGGCAGTGACATGCATGCCTCACAGGGAAACTAAAGCACATGAGGGTGTTCAGAAACTTGGATCCTAACACTTGAACATGGTTTTACCTGCTACCTTCTAGCTCAAATGCTGGGAAAAAGACCAGAGTCCCACATCTTACGTGGAGAAGGACACTTCAAGAACCTCAAAGTCCAAGACCCCATTAAGACACAATTTAGGAAGAATGGTCTCCCAAAGGAACTCTTATCCCTTATTGAGCACCCCACTGGACTTCCTACCCATGTGGCTATGCTCAGCTCACCATTCACAGTCACGCTCACGAAATTGCTGGGAGCAGACCCTGAGAAGGGCGGGGCCAGTTCCATGTAGATGCAGCTGTAGTTGCCAGAGTCTGTGGCTGAGATATTATGCATCTGAAAGATGGCTTCATTGCCAGCTGACTTGAGCGTCTCGATCAAGCTGAGCTCTTGTTCATCGGGGTCTTCAAGGTGCAGACCAAAGCGCAGGCCAGCCTTTGGGGCTGTACATCGGAACTGCACCATTGAATCAGGTTCAAAGGTCTCATTCGCCATCTCTAAAGTGAGCACTGGTGCTGGTAACTTCTCTGTGGAGGATCAGACACATTGGTCCAGCCTGAAGGCATGTCATGGCCCCATGCGTGGTCTAGCCTGTGCTTTGGCTGAGTCTTTTGTCTAACGTAACCTATCTCTCCCTTCTTTGTCTACTTCTTAAGGTCATATCGTGGCAGTTCCTCAGTGTTCTAGCCTTGGAAAAGCCTGAATGGGCAGCAAGCCCACAATATGCTTTTAGGATACCCTGAGAAGTAGTGTCCCACCAAGGTCTGAGACTGACTTTTGTGATTATTCAATTCTCTGCAGGTCTCAAGGTTGCTGTAATAATTGTCCTATTTGAAGCTTGGGAAAATGAAGCTAACTGGATAATTTGTTCAGGTTTGGGGTTCTGCTTTGGGGTCCCCATTCTGCTCACTTCTGACTAACTCCTGCACCTTTCCACCTGCCCTGGGGTCAGCAGCCCCACTATGGAACTCACCATCACTCCACATTAGCTCTACGGGCTCACTGTCTTCGGACCAAGTTGTATTTTTATGTAGACGGTATCGGCATGTAAACGGGCTCTGGTCACCCAGGTCTGACAGTTTCAGATAGAACTTGATTTGCTCTAGGCTGGTGCTGATAAAAGGGAGGTTCAGGTGCTTCTCGCCCTGCCTCAGCTGGAATTCAACATCCATCAGCGGAGCCTCACAGACAAGGGTCCTGTGGACCAACTTGGATAAAAGCAATGTAGAACTTCCAGAGTAGGTCAGCACGGGTGGAGGCGGTATGACTGTAAGATAGGGAATATCACTGAGGCAGAAATCCGATACCCTGCTTTGTAGAGTCCCACAAAGAACTGACCTCTGTCTGGCCCCAAACCTCCAATAACATTTTAGGAACAACTGGCTTATCTTTGGACACTATGCATCAGGTGTTTGCACTGAGGTTTTCAGTGTTGGCATTCAACACTTACCATACTCCTTGATGGTGATAGAATCACTAGGTTCAGAAGGGGTATCTGATTCTCGAATTAAGTAGCTGCAGCTGTAGGTTCCAGGTAGGTGGACTAGAAATATGGCTTGTTCTCTGTCTCCTGCCTCAGCTTCAGTTGTCCCCCGGAAACCATCAGTTTCAGCCACTTCCAGGAAATCATCATCTCCTTCCCGTTTCAGCAGAAAGGCTACATTGGGAAATCTGATCCCGCATGTCAGGAATGTGCTTAGGCCAGGTGTGATCCAGGACACTGGCTCAAAAGAAAGCCAGGGTTTGGGCAAGGGTTCTGTGGGGGGTAGGGGTGGGGAGTGCAGGGTCAGTGAATGCTTGTCTCACTCTGGATGTAGCAAGTGTGTGAAATCCAGACTCAGAAAATAGAAGGGAGGTAGGGGTAGGTCAGGGATAAGAATATGAGTGAAACAGAGAGCAGAACACTGCTCTTCACCAGGGCTGTCTCCATTGCTCTATAGGACTTATTCATAAACCTCTGGGGAAAGCATACACATCTCCACTTAACAGATAAGCAAACATGGATGAAGGCTACTCCTTTCTTCCACTGCCTCCTTACCCCACTAAGGTCCTCCCCACCTGTCTCTATCACCTCTGTATGACTGTTCATCTCCTTCTATACCAGGGGAATTCAAGCCTTATTGGAACTGGTAGAGGCCCTTATTGCCACTTGGAATTGCTCCAGTGGGAAATGGAAGGAATATCAACATGGGGTACTGGAATATCCCAGTGTGAGCACCTGGGGGATTTTGGTTGCCTCATGAGCCTTATAGATCCGTGCCAAGTTTGCTCAGGGTTCTAGCAGGGACTCCAGGTCTTCCCGTAGGATAGGCTGACTGGTAGTATCTATAGTGCAAAGGAGCCATGATAAGCTTACTGTTAGAAAAGGGCTTTCCCACAACCCATGCTCACTGATTCTTCTGGAATTCCTCAATATGGTGAAGGCTGCATCAGTTGCTGGGTCCAGAGTGAAACCTGTAGGGACAGTCTGTCAGTTTCCATTCATTCCATATCCTCTCCAGAGGTTCTGGGCCCCAGATAGCTTACCCCAGAGCAGCAGCACCGTTGCCAGCAGAGACATGACTGGGTCCTCAGTCTAGCTGGAGTGTCTGTAGGGAGCACCTGCACTGGCAAATTAATCTGCTGTTTGACCTTGCACTTTGTTTGCCCTTCCTGGAAGGTCTGGGCAGAGATAGCTGCTTGGCATGAGGCCAGGGAGGATTCAGCAATAATCCTCATCAATAATAATGTGTAAGTATCAAGCCAAACTGATAACAGTGAAATCTTCTTTTCTTCAGATTAAGAAGCACAACAAAATGGGATTTTAGACTCAATACAATGACCACACTGCTTTATGGTAAAAGAGTGTTTTTTTCTAGGCCAGCCTGGGCTACACAGTGAGCCAGACCCTACTTAAGAAGAACAAGAAACTAAACAAAGCCTAGGAATAAATAAAGCCACTTTGGTACCGAGAAATTGTCCTCTATCATTTAAACTATTGTGAACACGTTTTGGGGTCACAGTTATCCTGTGCTTTCCTCCTCACGCTGCCGGGTTCCTTGAATGTGAATTTCTTCCCTTTGGGAACACCAGGAAGGGGGATCTGCATTTCCAGTCACTCCTTCAGTTCCCACCGCCTTTCCAGCAAAGAAAGAATACTTTACCTCAGAGACGACAAGGGAGTTTGACTTCCACAGTCTCTCAAACTGTTCACACACTATGGTCTATGAAATCAACAAAGGCTGAGAATCCAGTTAATTAAAATGAATGAACTAAACATTAATTTTAAAAATTTTTATATTTTTGTATGTATTCATTCATGTTCATATGTGTGAGTGCATGTCTAAACATTCATGTATGTGTGTGTGTACTGAGTTACAAATAAAAAGTATTTATTGTGGTTCTTTGTCAATACTTCACATTGTTTGTTTATGTCCATTGACTTCAAGCTTCACAGGCCACTCCTCCTGGAACATGATTCCTCAGGAGAGCCCATGGTTTTCCTGGTCTGTCTTCGGGTTCTTCCCTAGTGGGCTGGCACCAGGAAAGAGGTTCTACAGATAGCAGAATGAGTAATAAGTCTTTGCTTTGCCTGATGGCTAAAAAGAATCTTGTCCTGACTACAGCCAGGTGTGAGGACAAGTCATAACTGAGATGCAACCTTCACTGGGCATCACTGGATCTGCTAAGTCACCAGCCATGTGCCCCCTCTTACTGAGAGAGTACCCCCTCCCCTTTTATTTTATTTTATTACCTTAGAAGGTTCCAGAGAAGCTGGAAGTACTTGCTACTCTGTAGCCTTCACCAGGGGGCAGAGTGGAGGTACAAACTTGGGAAGGAACTCCTGGAAGGCCTAGTACTTGTCAGTGGGCCCATAAGGTTCTCCACAAAAACCTCCTGCATAAGGAACCTGACAGTGTATCTCCCAGCTGGTCATGACTTCCTACTTGTCTCTCAGCTGAGAGGATAACGACAAGAAGGCTGTCATTCCAGCCCTTAGCAGTTGTTACCCCAATGGGTGTAACTGATGAAGGCTTCCATCTGCCCCTCATACCTTCCAGAAAGCTCTTGCTACCTCTGAATGTTTCCTCCAAGAGATGATGTCTACTGGGCAGCTGAGGCAGGGCATGGCTTCACTCACACCCATAGCAGTGGGGTTTTCTAAGCTGCGCTCACTTTCCTTGGGGTTCTAACCTAGTTTCCCAAGACAGGACTGAAGCCCTGCATTTTGAGATGGTTCTCTCTGATCATTTTTGTCCTTTCTCTTATTTTGAAACTATTCATTTCTTCCTCTCTGGCTTCTGATATCTCTCCTCAGATCCTCCTGTCCATGTTCTAGAATTATCAAGTATGATGCACAACATAATTTAGTTAAAATATGGCCTTGTCTCATGAGGACCACGACATTCCCTACAATACCTGTACAGAAACAATGAACAATGGAATTCAAAGAAAGTAATGGAGACATTTTTCTGCATAGCATCCACTGTGTTTCCATCTTACACATAGAACTTGCAGTGTAAAGGAGCCAGATTTAGACTCTGATAAGCATGCACCAACATGAATTTTCTGTCACTGTGCATCATCAGTTTGTCCTGAGTCTCAGTTCTTCTCATCAATACACAGGAAACAAGTTGTAAAAAATTTTAATGAGATTAATTTACTTTCCCTCTTTGTGGTGAAGTTGCAGAAAAAACATATTTTGGTACTTTCAAAAGAGCTGATGGTGAAATGCCAAAGGTACAATGAGTGATTATTAGGACTTTTTGTTAGGTATGCAAGCATATGCTAGGTGACTGCGCCCAGATGGAAGGAATTGTGAATCAGAAATCATATTCCCACTACATCTTTGTACAAGGACTCCTGGCTGCTCTTCCCTGTGGCATGTTGAACAGCCAGGCAGTGCACAGGGATCAAGTTAGAACAGATTAATGTCTCTTCCTGTCTCTTCCCAAAGATTCCAAGAAAGAGCTACTCAGTGGGAAAGGGGCCATAAATAATCTGAGGCAGGCACACACTATGGAACCAGTAGCAATTGCTGGCATTACCTTCCTGAAGATGCTGTAACAAGTTACCACCCACCCGGAAGCACACTGATATAAAGGTATTCCTCAGAGTTCTAGAAGCCCGACATATGAAATGAAGAGGTTGGGAATGTCTTCGGTTGTCTTTGCCTTTTCTAAGGGGCCAGGAGATTTTGGGAATCCTTGGCACTGCTTAGCATACACATACATCACTTTGTTATCTCAGTCTGTTCTTAGCATCTCCTATCTTTTCCTTTCTTCTCGGTGACTATACTTCTCTCTTCCTATGAGAACATCAGTACTTGTCTTAGGGTTCATTTGAACCCACTACTTGAAGGTGTCTGTAGAGACTACTTCTTTCTCAGGTCACCTACCCAGCTAGATTAGAAGTTGAACATAGGTAGAAAAAGTTCATCCTGCAACAGTTTTCTAGAGGGCTGATGTAGCTGGATCGAGCTAGAAGATAAGAATGGGCCTTAAGATGTTGATTAAGGGTCTCTTGGATCACAGATGGTAGAATCAGATTTTCTAACGTTAGAGTGCACTGTAGTAAGTAAAGTATTTCTGGCCTGGGACCTTTCTGCCTAACCCAGAGGTTTAGACCTGCTCGCAGCCTTGTTGCTGCTTTGTCCCAAATAATCACACAAAGGCTTATATTAATTTCATACTGATTGACCTATGGCTCAGACATATCACTAGCTAACTCTTTCATCTTAACTCAACCTATTTCCACTAATCTGTTTAGCCATGTGGCTTGGTACCTTTTCTCAGAGCAGCAGGCTATCTCCTGGGTCTGCTGGTGTCTCTGCTGGCTTCTCTGCTCTGCTCTTCCTGTCCCAACAGTTTTTTTTAGTCTGGTAGCCCCGCCCACACTTCCTGTCTCCCTTCTGACCAATCAGCTTTTTATTAAACCAGCAGGTGCAGACATCTATTTACAATGTAAAAGAACATAATCCCACTACAGTGTACCTTTGAATGTCTTTTTTTTTTTTTTTTTTTTTTTTTTTTTTTTTTTTCTGTGTGTGATTAACTGTCAGCAAAGACAGTTTCAGGCTGTTTCAAAGGAGCAGGGCACTTCCCAGAAAGTATATAAACTTGAAGAGTCACTCAATTTACTTCAAAAGTATGATTTTTTAACACTTACACAGAGGTGTGAGGATCTCTGTGGGTTAGGCCAGCCATAGTAAGTTTTCAATGAGTCAGACAGAACTGCATAGTGAAATGCTGTCCCAATTTAGGTGTAAGAAGGACTTTGGTACTTTGATCCAGCTCTGGAATTTGGACCTGATACCTTCACCCCTGTACTTTCTATTTATCAAACAACATTTCTTTTTTGTGTGTGTCTTTTCTCTTTTCCCATCACAGGTGGTGTTCAGAGAAACAACTAGTTCTGCCTTGCATGCCAATAATTCTGTTAGGTAATGGCCACAATAGCCACCACCACAATATTAATCACTAAAACATGAGGGGAAGTCTAAATTTGGATCATCCATCCTTCAAACCATGTGTGATCCCTCATTTATGCTGCTAAGTTCCCTTTAAAAGATATGTTCATGACATCCTCATTATCCAGTAAAATGAGTGAACACTGAGGGGAGTCCAGTGCGGTTCTTCTGATGGACCCAAAGTTCCGTGCTGTTAATGAAGGGCAGCACAACCACCCTAGCCTCACTCCCAAGTCCCTGCCCAGCTGGAGGCTCAATGCTCCAGCTTCTAAAAGAATTCGCTTTGGGGAAGAAAACCTGTGCACTGGAAAGTGACACAGTGCTGATCCCAAATATTCAGTTTCCTATCAACACCAGTCAGCGGAAGACACAGTTGTCTGCAATACCTAGGATCTCATTCCCATGTTCCTCCAAGACCTTCCTCAATGGGAAACAGTGTAGGTACATGTGACTTTCCTCATTCTCACATCATGACCCTACTTAACGGGCTGTGTTGTGGGTTGAGTCCATCCTTGGGTAGGAGGAATTCAATGTTTCCTCATGTTCTCTACTTTCCTTCTTTCTCTGTAGGTTTCTCATGCTTCTTGTTGACCTTCAAATACTTTCAGAACTATTAACAATTCAAACATTTTCTGCCTCTAAGACTACATAGCCTCCTAATTTTCAATAAAATAAAACCCTCTTTGAGCCATACTTTTCAACATCAAGCACCTGGGTGTTCTTGTAGGCATGTGGTAGAGGACAGTCCATGCTTTGGTAGGGCATAGCTGGACATTTGGACTGGCTCTTATTCCACTGTCTGAGAAATCACTAGGTGACATTATCTCTAAATCAGAAGCAAAGAGGGAAGAGGATGTCTCAGAGATAATCACTTTCCATTTCATGGATGGCTAAGAGACAGGGTCCTTTTGAGGTTCTTGCCTCATGCCTCCTGCCAGATCATCCTTCTTTATCATCTACACACATGACTCAAATCTTTGTCAGAAATACCCAAGGGAGATTCAACATCTTGCCCCTGGATGTCTGAAGACTTTTATGGAACAGTGCATACAGGACAGGGCTCACAGCTCTAGATTTCCAACATCTTAAATTTTGTCTTTGTTTTGATTTTCTGAAGTACACCATTATGAGAAAGTTTTTAATGCCTTATTTAAACAAAATATCAGGAGGCATATATCCTGTCATTCCTGTTGAGTGAATACAGTATTTGCTATTACTCTTCCTAAATTTCCTCCTTCATCCCAGCTTTATTGTATTCCAGCCTGATTCTAGTCACTGAGAACTGGTTTCCCTTACAGTTCTTTTCTTCTGTTTCTTATTTTCTCTAATCTAGGAGACACACCTAGAGGATTTAGTCCCCTTTTCTGGGAAACAGAGAAATGAAATTCATTTTAGAAAACTATAGTAGTATACTTTTAAAAAACCATTTTCTCCTCTGTTTTTACTTTCTTCTCTTAGTTCATTGTTTGAAGATCATTTTTTTTCTGGACTAAACCAAGATTCTTCCTAAATTTATATGTCACTTATTATATATTTATGGTTGATTTGTCATTACTGGGGATTGAACACAGAAACTGGAGCATGCCAAGAGTGCATTCTGCCACTGAGACATATCCCCTGCCCAGCCTTGATTTTGCTGTCTCCCTGCTTAAGCCTCCCCCAGGAGCTAGTATCCAGATTGTGCCATGGGACCTGACTATATTCACATTCAGACATTGGGAAGAGCATGTAACTTCCCCCACGATTAGTCTCTTTATTCAACACCATCTGGTAGAAGCAGCAGAAGGTGAGGAAAAAGACATGATTTTCTACTGTCTAGAGCAAACCCTAGAGGCCCCAGGGCTCTTTATTACTGTCCTACTTCAGATGAAGCATTTGAGCTATGATTACAGTGAGTCATAAGGTGCTGGCCCTCAGAGTATACATTTTCTTCATGTTCCTCGACATTCTGGCAGGGTTGTGCCAGGTGACTGACTGTTCTGGTGCAAAGGCTCTGTCCAAACACTTACCACATACCGGTGGACAGATAAAGATGGAGCAAAATGTCCTGGCAGAAGGATTCAGGAGTAATTTGCACATGTAAGTTTGGCAACTGTTTCAAACATCTGCCTCTAAGTTGACACTTTGGATAGTTCCCTCCCCACCCCCTACAACTGTTGGCATCAGCCTTTCTGTGAAGCCTATTGGTAACTTCTGCTTCCTTTCTGCTACTCTGCCCTCTCCATCCACAGTACATTCTCCTTTCTTAAATGATAATCATTTTTCTGGAGGACTCTGACTCATCTAGCACCATGTTCCAGATTCAGCAAATTTTCAGGAGATCAGCAGCCAAGAACCTATAGAGGAGCGGCGTCATAGGAGGCCATCTGTGTCTAAGTTACTTTAACATAGGTAGTCATGAGAGGGAAGTCAGGGTAGGAAGCCATTGCTATCACATCTTAAAATGGGTAATCATGAGAAGTAAAACAGGTAAGGAAGTCAACTCTCACTTACCTTAACATGGATAGTCAGGAAAGGGAGTTGTGTTATATCCCTTCTTTCTAAAACTTATTTTCATTAAGTGATCCCTGAACATCGTTTAAGGAGTCAGATAATCCCAAGGATTATTCAAACAACCAAAAGTCTCTTTTCTATATCTTTCCATTCTATAAATTCTCTGAGAAAGCCATTAAAAACCTGCTAGCTTCTTTCTTGAGGCATCCTCATTATAACTCTAAATACTGCCTTTTGGGTAAAATATGTAAAACATATTTTCCTTGTTTTTGTATCTGTTATAGGAATGAGTTCATCTACTGTAGGAACTGAGGGTTGAGTTCATTCTCCTGCTCTAACTATTGCCATAGACATGTGGAAAACTCTGTTTTCCCTTGCTCCTCATCTCCTAGTTATATAATTATAGTTAGCTTTCCAGGGTTTAATTGATCAAAACATACAGACATACATTTGCACATTCATATATTTAAATACCTACATGTAAATATGTACAATAATGTGTTCCTTGATGGGGATACATTCTAAAAAAAGGCACCATAAGATAGTTCCACAGAGCCAACATCGCAGAGTGCTTGATATATAGTATTGCCTGCTATACACCCAGGTTACATGGCTGACAATGTGGCTCCCAGACTATATCCCTATGCAACATAGTTATGTGCTTGTGGAAACTAAAGTCCCTCCACCTTGAGGCCAGGAGCTGTTTTGGGAGCTGAGAAGTTTCTAGTCTCCACCCTGAGAAGTTTCTTAAACCCCTAAGGCTAAGCACCCAAGGCCAAATGCCTAAGGTCCTGGGTAATCAAAGGGCATTCCAGCTCAGCTGGGAAGCACCTTCTCCCCATCCTAAAGCAACCAATCAGCCAGCAACTGCCCACAAACTTTCTCTGAACCGCTCACTCCCCAGCCTGATAAAGGCAGTTGTATAGTTTTTGTTTGATCTCTGTGTTTTAAAAAGTCTTGCTTTTTGAGTGTGGGGGGGAGCTTACTCCCCACTGGCACTGCTGAGTGACAGGAGATGAGCTCAGCTGTACAGATGTAATAAACCTTGTTTTGTATTTGCATTTGGAGAGTCAGTGTGATTCTGGGGATCTTTCTGGGGTCGCTGAGACTGGGTAGAACATGCTAAATCACGTAGGCAACTGTCAATGTCATTTATGTATGTCAACATAGCAAGACATGGAAAATGACAGTAATAACAATGCTATAGGAATTTTTCTGGGTTCACTGTAACTGTCTCAGACTACTGTCCTTTATTGATGTAACTCACTGACATTAGTGTAGCACACAGAAATATGTAAAAACTATAGAGGACCTAAGTGTCCCACTTTTTTCTTGCACAGATTTTTACCTTTCCTGAAACTAATAATTGTCTTTCCTCATTTGTTTCCTTTGCTATGTGTCTTGGTAAGAAATTTTTACTGTGTCTTTTCCTTTCATCTTATTTTGAAACATGAAAAAGTCTTTCAACTCTATCTTAGTGAAGAAGTTTGTCTCAGAGCTTTTGGAATACAGGAATCTATGTCCCCCTTACCATCATTGCAGGGCTTCATACTTTGATGTTCAAGTCTTACAACTCTTGAAATTTTTGTTTGATTGTCTTCTCCTACTGTGTGTGTGTTTGTGTGTGTGCTGTGTTTATGTACCATAGCATGTGTGCCATTTTTAACTTGAGACATGACTTGTGTTTTTTTTTTCTCCCCCATTAACTGTAAAAATTCCTTAGTACAAACTAGAGAAGCTACATTGAGTTCTAAAAACAGCAAAGATTTGTAGAGTGGCCATTTGGGCTAACCAGGGAGACATTTATCTATCTGGGCCTCTTGTACCTGTCAAGTGAGGAACAGGGCAGTAGGTTATATGACATCAAATATGTCATTGGTTTGGTTTGTAGTAAATAGCTACTAAATTTAATTCTTTGTTCCTTTAAAGACATAAATTAATGTGGCTTACAATTAAGAAGGCCAAGGTCAAGTAAAACATTTGGAATTAGGTAATATACCTTGTCTATAATATAGTTATATCTAGTAATATTATAATTATCTTGCCTATTATCTAATATACATGGATATGAGCCATTGTGGCTCATGGAGCTTCTTCATCTTTATACACAGGAGGATCGGACCCCACTTCCAAATGATTCTAAAGTGGAAGGTGGCAGGAATCTCTGGCTCCCAACTTTGGTTGACTAACACACCTTGCTTTTCTGGAATTTCACTTTTATGTTTTGTTTTGTCGTGGTTTACAGTCTCATAGTCATAGTTTGCTGTTTTCCTTCCAATTCTTGGTCTGGGAATCAGACATGTAGGTGAAGTCATGCATATAAATCCTGGGAACTTTCCTTCTGGAGTCAACAGTGACTGCAAGAATTGACAAACAAAACACAGTTGGGTGGCTGGGTGGGGGTGGGCACTGCTTGTTTGTGACTCCACATGCTAGACTGAGAGTGTGGCATGCCTTGGGTTCTCCAGAAGCAGATGTCTTGGGAAGACTTCCAAAGGCTATGACTTTCCCGTCTCATTGCTATGCCCTGTTGTTTCTTAATCCTTCACCTGTAGTTGCCTTATATTAGAAAATCATACATAGACACTCAACTCCACACTAGACCCCAGAGGTTCTCAGAGATTGACTTCTTTTCCCTAATACCAAGCAAACCAGATTTGCATCTAAAAAAATAGACAGGTCAATAAAAAGTAAACTTTTTTATGTTTTGTGTTTAATATTATATGTATGTATTTCCGGAGTAAAACATTGTAAATACGTCAATATGGGATAAATTGTTATAATTGATAGAAAAAGAAACTATATTTTTTCTATCAACATAATTACATATTTCTTTTTTAAAGTAATGTATAGACTTATTAATACATGAAATATAATTTGTTATTAAGTTAATAGCACTTACTGTTTTTGCATAAACATTATTTTAAAATATCTAGAGTAGAGTAATGTATCATCAAAATAACTTTTGTGTTCTGCTGGTAATTTCACCTATATTATCAGAACTGTCTACTTAGTTGCCTATTTTTAAAATGCTAAACTTCATGGCCAGAGAGAGGGCTCAGTGGTTAAGAACACTGACTGATCTTTAGGAAGATTTGGGTTCAATTCCCAGCACCTACATGGTGGCTTACAACCATCTTTAACTCCTATTAGTAGGGATTCATTGCTCTCTCTGGCCTCCATGAGCACTAGGCGTACAAGTGATACAAAGACACATGTGCAAGCAAAACATAAAATTTGAATAATACAAAACATTATCTAGAGTTTAATACAAATAAATATGAAAGTGTTTTATGTCCAGGTCTAGGAATTGTCTAAATTCCAGTTTATTGTCTTCAGTTAAAACTTGTAGGAGAACATAGGACTGACCTCCTATACTAGGCGCTAGCTCACCACACCAGATCAAAATAGAATCACTCATGTAAGCATTAACATAATCAAAATCAATGTTTAAGAATGAAGACAAACCTCCAAACAGACACATTTCCATGCTTGAAGAAGCGAAGCAGACATCAATCAGCAGGCCCCCTCCCCCTTTTTAAAAAGAGATCTTAGCCCTTCATGCTCAGCAATGTGTTCTAAAAATGCTTTTCTGTCTCCTCCTTCCTATTTTACCCAAACCAACCACTATCAGATGCTGAGTGGAACACACACACACACATACACACACACCACACGTTTGTGAAATAAAGTGTCCTCTGATTTCAGTTTTACAAATAATGTCCCATCCAATCTTTAAACTTGTCATGCTTCTCTTGATGAAACCAAAGCTGTTCTCTTTCCCTTTTCCTTCCTTCCTCCCTCCCTCCTTTCTTTCTTTATTTTTTTCCTCCCTCTCTCTCTCTCTCTGTTTCTCTCTGTCTCTCTGTCTCTGTCTGTCTCTGTCTCTCTGTTTTTGTCTCTCTGTCTCTGTCTGTCTCTGTTTCTCTCTCTCTCTCTGTCTCTCTCTCTGTCTCTCTCTCTCTCTCTCCAGGCTTTCCTGTGTAGCCCTGGTTGTCCTAGAACTTCCTCTACAGACCAGGCAGTCCTCAACTCAGAGATCCACTAGCCGCTACCTTTCCAGTGCTAGGCTTAAGGGCATAAACCACCACTGTCATGCTCTTTTTTTTTTTTTTAACAATGTTCTTTTTTTTTTCTTCTTTTTTTTTTTTTTTAACTTTACCATAGTGATTCTCAGGGCAAGGCCTGTTAATCTGCATTTGGGTAAGCTTTGAGCACAGAGGCAGCATTGCCACAGCATTTCCTCTGTAGTCCACTGTTTCAAACCTCTGCATGCTTGTAAACTTAGAACCAGGCTTGGATTCAAACGCTAGTGAGCAAATGTCCTTGCTAAGTTCTCTTTGAAACTTCTTCATCCTCTACATTTTATCCTCAGGAGAATGTAGCTGATCTTCTATCTAGGTGCCACAAAGTACTACAGTTGTCTTACTGTTACATAAAAGATGTACCACACTTCTGGTCCTTGCTCCACCTGGTCATGGATGATATCTGGATATTGTTTTTATTTTTATTTTATGTATATGGGTGTTTTGCTTGCATGCATGCATTTGGACAGCGTTCTTAAATAATTGTAATCTCTGAGCTCTGTTTTATGAAGTTGGAGTCTCCCTTAGGATTTCCAGCCCTTCCCTCTTTCTTGTTCATATCTGCAGCACGTGTTTCTGCATGCCTTCTTTCCCCATCAGTCACCATTCTGCATGTTCCTCCATGCCTTCATTACACACCAATCACAATTCCGAGCTACTTAAGCCCTTCACTTTCCTTGGTACCTCTTTAAATGAGGTGTTTTCTCATCAGTTTGGGTTGACAGTGATAGAGGACTTCCAGGGCTTTTAGATTTATATTGTAGATCAGTGTGAGGCAAAGCTAAGAACTTCACCGCAGTCAAGTGTCTTAAACACGATCGCAGTTGCTGGATTTTCATTCTACAGGCTGCTTCCTGGACTCACCTGTTCTGTACCTCCTTACGCTGAATTGGGCCTGTTTCTTCTCCAGTTTGAGTGACACTATCGAAGTCGCCAGGCCTAGAAAAGGTGAGGATTGCGACAAATATTCCAAGATGGAACCTCCATCCAATCACATGCCGTCATTTTTAAAGGTTTTGTCCTGTGAGACTACATTTTCTAATACTAATTACCTCTATTTCAAAACTAGTCCTTTTCTTTGGACTTGAAGAATTTATTTTCTTTAAGAGTTAATGTCCTATAATTTAAATTTAATTTTTGTAAGCTAAAATTCTGCAATTAAATTGTGATAAATTTGTTGTCAGAGTATTTTATATAGAACTTTTCACTGAGGGGAGCATTTATAGGTAATGATAAAAAAAATGGGGGCTTATTGTCATTTCCCTGCCACTGTCAATAGCCGTTAGAGTGATAAAGCAAGTGTTCAGCAATCCTTAAGAACTCAAAGCAGAAGAAAGAGATCACCAAAAACTCAAACCAACCAACCACCCTCTGCCCCTGAGAATCGGAAATGCATTTTCAAATTTTACTGCTGTTATTAACTTGCTCTTAGGCTTTGAAAACAATCTCTATTCCTCTTAGAGTTAGCATTCCCACCCACCACTGAAAAGATGACCATCCCCATATCAAAGCAGTGGTTGAAAGTTAGAATCAACTGGAGATCTTAGGAGTACCATTACTAAGAACAACAGTAATGATTATATTAGAAAATACTGGTGTCTACAGAATACGCTGTACTTCATAAGAAAATTGATATTTTTAATTGCTGATCATAATTTCAATTTTTATCAGGATTAAAAGCTTCTCCTCAAGGGTCTTTTTGGTCTTCTTATGAAATTCCTCAAAAAGGCAGAGCACGTAAGGAATTCTGCAAATGGAACTAAAGAACATGGAGTGTGGATTCTTCTGATACACTGAGTCTTTATGTCATGACTTTGTCATTCATTATTGAGGACATCACTTCCTCATTCGTTGAATAAATATCTACCCCATGATGTTCCAGGAGTTATGGAAATATTGGGGATGCCAGGAAAAATGCCATTCTGGCCTTTGCCCGGAGGAGCTTAAAAGTGAAAGTTTAGAGGGTAGATTTAAAAAGACAATTGAAAACAGTCAGTCATCTTAGTGAGGAGCCTTCGCTACTACAATAAGGGAGATTCTATGACTCAATGTCACTCACAAACACAAAACTCAGTCCCAGGTATATAGGAGTTAGTTCCTTGGAGAAGTCAAATCTATGACACTTTCTCTCTCTCTGTCTCTCTCTCTCTCCCCAACCCCCTTTAACACAATAGGAAGCTATCCTGGATATCTTCAGGCTTTATGACAGAAAATACACTAAGCTGAACCATGATCTACAGACTGACAGGTCTCTAAAACTCACTTCTACATAACTGCAAAATATAGCTAAAGTTTTATTGCTATGAAATTTAAGGAAAAAATCCTATTTCATCCCCCTTATATACAGCTAAATTAGCTTCGAAGCATGAACTACGCACACTAAAGTCAAATTTAGTTTTAGTCTCCAGAGGGCTGAGTGTTTCCTTTGGAATTGCCATTTCTGTTACTGGGTAGCTTGGGGCAGCAGTTGGAGCCTTTTTCTGGGCTGTATCTATTATCTTTTCCTAGTATGCAATAAAAAGTTAACTTCACAATGAAAAAGACCTGAATTTCATTTAAAAGTTTTGACTCCTATATTTCTCTTTAACAGTGCAAAAATCAGCCCTAGACTCCATTTCTCAGATTGCTTTTCCCCCACAGAATCCTTTGCTGAAAGTATCAAAGGCTTAATTACCATATTTATTACCAAATTCTGCTTTTCAATCATTGTTGGTTTTTGTCAGATATGTTTACGAACTATTCTCTTCTTTCTTTGGCCGCGATTTCTGAGCTAAGTTTGTGGCAACAAAAATCGGAACAAAAAGTCTTCTGACAAACAAGAAGCAGCATGGGTAGAGGCGATCCTGAAATATACCTCATGCCAGAGCCAGAGAAAGAGAGGAAATACTGAATGGATGACGGCGATCAATACTAGCATCAAAGACACCATATTGCAGTTGTGATGCATATGAAGCAAGCTGTGTCAGCAATCTGGTACCTCTCTTGCTCAGATGGTTGAAGCCAGGAGCCCTCCTCTACTTTGCTGGGATTCAGAGAGGACCTTCTGTTTATATAAGGTTTAGTTTCAGATTCTGGTATGGAGGAAGGTAAATCAAATGCTAATCTTCTTTAGGCAGCTTGCAGTTCTATCCAAGTGAAGGAATAGCATTGACTCTGGGATCCTTAGGTGAATCCTGACTTGATTCATGGATGTCAGACTATGGTTTCACACAGTCCAATAAGCACAGTAATTTGTTTCTTTTGCCATGGCAGAGGAAGGTGGTGGTAGTGGTGGTGGTCACTGTGAAAAACAACCAGTCTCTGGACTGGGTAAGCAGCTGACTTGATAAACTATTAGCTGTGCGAGCCTGGGGACCTGAGTTCAGTCTCTAGAAATCATATATGGTGTGCATTTGTAATCCCAGGAATGAAACCCTACGAGTGAAGAAGCTGAGGATCCCAGGACTCACTGCCAGCCAGCTTAGTGTAACTACTTAGTAAGTTCAGTTCCAGACCAGTAGGGACCCTGCGTAAAAACAAACAACCAAACAAATAAGTAAACAGTGCTCAAAGAATGACACCTATCCTCTCCTTCCCACAA
The DNA here is from genome assembly GCA_004025045.1 of Sigmodon hispidus. Classification (NCBI taxonomy): domain Eukaryota; kingdom Metazoa; phylum Chordata; class Mammalia; order Rodentia; family Cricetidae; genus Sigmodon; species Sigmodon hispidus. The sequence continues at coordinate 25,956 of PVIH01010825.1, forward strand.
TGCCTTACAGGCGTGAACACACATCCACACACACTCACTCACACACACACACACAACTAGAATTATTTAACATGTCTTTTCCTCTAATGAAGAGTCTGGGAAGTGTCCCTGTTTGCATCCTGGAATGGCAAGAAAGGCTACCTCTGCTTCAGAATTAAGAGTTTATTAGTTTACTAGTAAGTTTGCTTCCAGGTTAGAGCAGCATTTTCATATATCCTTCCTCTCTCTTCAGCTGAAGACTGAGTTCTTGCACAGACTCCATTTATCTTCTTTAAAACACTCAGTTGTACTCCCAAGTGGAAGCTTTGCATTGCACTCGGCCATTAAGGGGGTGCTTCTCACTTGCAATGGGCAAATAGGATTTTGCTCCTCGAAATATGCTGTATTAATAGGGGGTGGGAAACCCAAACAAACAACAAAAAAAACAAAACAGTCCTGTTAGGCAAAAGTACAGATAAAGAAAGCTCAGGGCTTCTTGGAATCCTCAACTATAACAATAAACCAATATGTAAATAATGATGAGGTCATATACCTCAAATTAAAGCTTCTGTGCTTAGGAAGTAAGACACAGGAGGTTTTTTCCCTTAGGGAGGAACATTTGCAAGGGCTATGAACCGAGTTCAGTGTTCTTCTATTTTAGTATTATTTATTGCTTGGCAGACACCTTGAAGATAAGCCTTACTGTTCTAGTAATACATATCTAACCACTGGTCCACTCCTTACTCGAATTCTGTGACAGGATAAGAAATATATATGGTCTTTATTCTTAGCTCTGTGTGCATAACTCCTAAATTTTGTGACATTCTCAATAATAAGGGTAATAGGATGTCTTTGTTCAAATTGTTTGAGACACCAAACATTTAAATTCTTGGATTTTCCTAAAAGATAAAGTGTGTTTTATTATTCATAATAATAATTTAATGATGCCCAAGTTTGTCTAATATGGAGACTACTATGGTGCCATTACTTAGCTCCAGAATTCAGCTGGTCACTAGAGAGACCAAATAATTAGATGGTTAAAATATTCAGCATTATCCACTGACCTTGAAAAAGGGAATATTGAAATTCAAGCTCTATGTAAAATTACTTTTTGAAAAAAATTTATATGTATGGTTATTTTGCCTGAATGTATAGGTTATGTGCCACTTATATGACAGGTGCCTGGTGAGGCCAGGTGAGGGCATCAGATCCCCTAGGACTGAAGTTATAGATGTTTGTAAGCCACTACATGTGCTGAGAACTGAAGCCGGGTTCTCCAGGAAAGCCACCATCAGTTTTAACTGATGATCCACAACTTCAGCTTCTCTATTAAAAACTCTGGTGCAATGAGATTTGATGGGTTTCCTGGTTGAAAATACTAAGCTTCCGGGAAGGTGGTACTCCCAGAAGAGGGCGTGAAAGCACCTAGAATCCAACCTCTGTATCACCTGCCACACTCTGCTCTGTGCAGGGCTTCCACTCAGCTGTTCCTGTGTTGATCCATCATAATAACCGTAAGTCAAATGTTTCCATAAGTTCTGAGAGCTAATAGAGCAAATTATCAACCATGAGGAGAAAGTTAGGAGAACCTTCAGAGTTAATGAACTGCCAATCAGAAATTCTAATTATCCAGAGACTTGTGATGAACACCCGAATTGGGTGCAACCTTATGGGGCTGAACCATTAGTTTATGAATGTGATGATGACAATTCTGTAATTGCTGTCAGGAATGAATTAAATTCTAGTCTATATAGAAAACCAGAGATGTGGCTATTTGTGTTGGAAAATGCTCGAGATACTTGCACACAATTTGTTTATTTTGTTTTATTAATACCTACTAGGGTCTAACATGAAGCATAGTGAATCTATCTTGAAAGATTTGAAATTTAAATGGTTTAGAGAATGTGTATTTCAAAGTGGCATAGATAAATTCTGAACTGCTAAGTACTTCAACAGAGATCAACAAGATGTTGATGAAATTAAGGACAAAACCTGAAGTCATTGAGAAATCAAGGCATTTTCTCCCTCTTTTCCTTGGATAAGTCTACAGAAATAAGGGGTTCTTCACCAAGAAGCTAACTGAATCTTTTTCTTTCTTTTTTCTTTTTTTTCTTAAAAAATATTTATTTTTATTTTGTGTGAATTGGTGTTTACCTTGCATGTATAACTGTGCAAGAGTGTCAGATCTTGGAATTACAGACAGTTAGTTGTTAGTTGCCATGTGGATGCTGGGAATCATCTCAGGTCCTCTGGAAGAACAGTCAGTGCTCTTAACCACTGAGCCATCTCTCCAGCCCCTGCATCTTTTTTAGGACAGTAATCTCACTGACTTTTTCAGTAGTGAAGGATGCAGGTACCACCATGGGTTATAGCTTTTTCACTGCAAGCTGCAAGAGACCCAATTTGGAAGGTTGGGGAATTGAGTCAAGAGACTAATGTTATCTACAAGATAATGAGATTCATAGCCACTATGAGTAGACAAACACTTCAAATATAAGCACTTTCAAAATTAGTTTATTCTGGGAGTTGTCTGCCAGTTGCTTGTATGGTGTATTCTCAATAGGAAACTGTGAAAGGGAAGCCTTTTAGGAGTGCTTGGAGTATATAAGGAGACCGCTTCTTCTTCTGTAAAGTAACAATGTAAATCCATGCTTTCTTGTGTAGAGATTCCTAATACTATTTCTGATGCTAAAAATGAGTTTTCTATCCACAATATGTATTTACCAGCAAATGAATGTCCAACAATTCAGTAAAGTTCTGACACTAACTACAGAGTTAGTAGTACCCTGCTGCTCAAGGTTCATGTTCAGTTCCATGACGGCCCCTAGAAACTGATGCTAGCTACAACTGAGTTTCCCAGGCAATCCATACCTTTGTCTGGCCAACTATAAATTTGAGAGATCCTATGCCCTGATTTGACTGACCAGAGAACTGAGATTATTCTCCACTTATGTTTGCTTCTCACCATAAAGGTAATAATAAAAGGTATCCAAGGCAAGGGTTGGAAGTGTGTGGGCCATACATAGGGTTCTGATGTCGTCTGGGTTTGTCTTTTTCTTTGTACATCAGTGGCTGTAGCAACCTGGAAACTCTCTGGCCCCTATTTAAAAAAAGTCTTTATGTTCCAGTTTCCAGCCCTGTCCACACATTATCAAGAGTTCCAACTTAAACTTCCTGTCCTACCATGGGCTTGGGCTTCCTAGAGACCATGCATATAACAAAGTCAGAGAGTAGCCCCATCCTGAATCAACTGAGTTTGGCTAGAAGAGGTTTATTATGAATAACAAAAGATAGTCCTGTGGCACAAAAATTTTTAAAAAGTTTTAGGAGCTGTGTTTGAAGAACAGGAAAAAAAATTAATATATTTATTTTATTACAGTTATACACAAGTCATCACAATAGAATGGGAAAGATTTTATTTCAAGTCTTTGAGCCTTAGATTTTACTTTTGTTCCCTTTCTCTCTTGTGCTGCTGGGGATTGAACATAAGTGCTAACGTATGAGTAGTGTACTACTGAGTTATATTCTCAGGTCTCTTTGTATTGTCTCATGAAAGGTGAGAATGGACTCACAAAGTTGCCACAGCTGACCTTCAATTCACTCTCTAAGTCAAGGTGACCTTGATCTTGGAATCTGTTTGCCTAAATCTCCACTGTATCAAAAAATTCAGGTCTGTGCCCCTAGGCATACCTTCTAAATTCTTTTTAGGACTCATTGTGAGTTATCCTGTATATCTTCTGACATTTTTGCAACTATCAGATCTTTGAAGAAAAACTTCAGAAATCTCATAGCAGTAAGTGCACTGGTAGGGATGATAGCCCTAAAGATGCATAGTTGGCATCTTGTGATTCATAGACCAGCAGTTAAGCATATGAAGAACAGATATGCCATGTATACTTGTTATGCAGTATTTCAAGTTGTTTAGTGAACAAGGTTGTCTGACCAAGAACAGATGAGACTGGTAGAGGCTGAAATCTCCTCTGCATTCTGCATGTCTAAGGCACATTGTGAGAAACAGCATACTCTAGTTGGAGAGTTTTCTTTCATAGTTGCCATCTGAGTTATTTGTATCTTATGAAGTTTTATCTGAAACACTGATGAAAGGCTTTACACAACTAGTTAGGGTTTCTATTATTGTGAAGAGACACCATGACCACAGCAACTCTTAAAAGAGAAACATATCATTGTGGTGGCTTGCTTATAGTTTAGAGGTTCAGTTCATTATCACCATGCAGATAGATATGGTGCTGAGAAGTAGCTGATAATCCTACATTTTGCAGGCAACAAGCAGTGGATTGTCTCACTGGGAATCTCTTGACCATAAGAAACCTCAAAGACCACTCCCACAGTGACACACTTCTTCCAGCAAAGCCACACCTCCTAATAGTGTCACTCCATTTGGAAGCCATTTTCTGTTCAAATTTATGAGAGACAAATTGGGTGGGCATTGCAATGGGTACTTTCAAAATCTGACTATAACTGTGGAAGTTTCCTCAGAAATGTAGAAATAAAACTCTCACATGATTCAACAATTTCATTGCTTGATGTAGAGCCAAACAAAGAGTAAAATTGTGTATCAGAAAAAATATGTGTGCTTTCATGTTTATTGTCATATTATTAATAATAGTCAAGATATGGAATCAATGTGGGTGTCCTCTGACAGATGAATGAATAGTGTCTATTCACAATGGAATATTTTTCAGCTACAAAGAGAACAAACTGTCATTTGCAGTTACATGGCTGAAGAGGGAAGATGGTTATATTAAATGAAATGATTCAGACAAAACACAATCTCATGTATTTTCACATTTATGTGGATGCTGAAAAACTGATATTAGAAGCAGAGAGGAGAAAGCAGAGTGTCTGTCAGGCAAGTTAGGAAGCACTGTATAGAGGATTGAAAGAAGATCATAAATACATGTAGGTGGGCAGTTGAACAAAAGTCCCTTAGGTGTCCTATAGCAATTAGGATAATTATGTTTGATGACACCTAATTACATATTACAGTGCAATAGACAGGACATATAATATCCCTAAAACACAAAAATGATATTTTTTTGCAGTGTTACCTTGGTCTGAGCAGTACAATAAATATGGATATCTGTCTATATTCCACATTGTGTATGTACTTATTATGTGCGAATTAAAGAGTTCAAAGTAAATCATATGCTTAGTGTTATTTCCTGTTACTGTTATAAAATGTTTTGGTGAAAGACACTCAAAGGAGAAAGGGTTGATTATGGCTCACAGTCCAAAGCTACAGACCATCATGATGTAAAAGTCAAGGCCTCACAAGCATGGGGCAAGCTTGTCAGAAATCATTTGTATTTGGAGAGCTGAGAGTAATGCATTCATAAATGTCCATCTAGGTTTCTCCTTTTTATACAGTTCATGATTCCAACTGGGAAATGGTCTTTCCCACAATCAAGGTGGACATTCCCACAGTAATCAACTTAGACCAGAAAATTAGTCATTAATATTATCAGGGGATAACATGAATCTAGATAGTTCCTTATAAGTGGCCTTGTTAGGCTTCTCTCCTTGTTGATTATAGATCTGTCAAATTGACAATTAACACCATCACTCACACTTAGTAAATATTAAGTTTAATATGAAATATTGACTCTTTTGCTTTATATTTTAATTCTTTAAAATTTTCAATAATATTGTTATCTATCAATTGAATATATAATGTCCTTCACAGGCTCCTGGTTTGAATGCTTGGTTCTTAGTGGGGTAGTGCTATTTTGAGAGTTTGAAAAAAGTTTAGGCAGTGAAACCTAATTGGAGGAAGTAGGCCATTAGGGGTTGGGTTTCTGATGAAATATTATCCCACAATGCCAATTCTCAATTTCTGTTTTATTCTCTCCCTTTTAGTTAGATTTGAAATAAATAGCTAGACTCCTTCGCATGCCTCAGTCATCATGATGTTCTGTTCAACCACACAGAACCAAATCATCAAGAACAGAACCAACTGAAAGTGTGAACAAAAACAAAGCTTTCCTTGGCTAAGGTGCTTCTGTAAGGTATGCTGGTCATGTTGACAAACAATCACTAATATATAATTTTACCATCCATGTGATTGGAGTAAATATAAGATAAAATGATGGTGCTGGCAATTGTAATTTGTATGGTGGTGAATTGAATTACTATTATATTACATCAGAAGTGGGTAGAAGAAAGTTTATTTAATAATATTAAATGAGAGTAACAAGATATAACATAAGATATTGAAATGGCATGGATGAAAGGAAGCCTGGCATTGTGTGTCAAAAGATGAGATAATACATTTCCGTCCTAATCATATACTGTTTCAACAATTAAAGTGTTTGTTTGATGCAACAAGGGAGTCTTATAATATTAAAATGCCTCTTCTATGAAGATCAAGCCTTCTACTCTTCCTACCATGAATAAACTTAATCAGGTTAACATCTCACAAAGAGAAAGTCCTTACAATGGAGCTTCCTACTAGCAGGACTTTTTCAGATTGAGAAGTCTGGGATAGTGTATACACTTTCTGATTATCAATCATCTCTTTTCTAGTAGCCACTGTTTCTGTAGACTTCAGAGAGTAGAGCATTAGCTGTCAAAAGTTGGAAGCTTTATCACTGAGCTTCAGAAAAAAGTTATTCTAGCATTAGTGATAAGAACAATGGGGTGCACGTATAGAGAGTGGTAGCAGGTGATGCAGTGTGTTAATGATGTGCAAGATACAGTGCCCCATATATGTCACCTCATTCAGTCCTTGTTCAATTCAATATTGTTACATGGGGAGTGCTATTAGCCCTACCTGTCCTCCTCCTTTAAAGAGAAATGTAACTTGTTTAAAGTCACCCAGCTAAGAAGTATCTTAGCTGATATTTTCATCTAAATCAGCTTAGTTATAAAATTTGAGGTTTTGACCAGCATGATGATGGATGGTTATAATCTTGGCCCTTAGAAAGCTGAGACAGGAAAGTCACAAGTGTTAGGAAGCCTGGAATAGCCACAAAGCTCCTGTATCAAAAACTTTGAAATGATCCAGAAAGCTGGTTAATAGCACTGGCTGCTGACCTGGGTTCAGTTTTTAGCATCCATTAGGTAATCTTTAACTGTTGCTGCAGGAGGTTTGATACTTTCTTCTGAATTCTGAGAATGCCAGGTATGCACATGGCACACAGATACACATGAAGGCAAAGAATTCGTATACATAAAATAAATATATCTTTTAAAATTTTTTTAAATTAAAAATACCAAATACTTCATTGCAACAAGAAGCAAATTAATTTGCATCTGAAGGGGCAGAAAGCAAATATTTCTGATTTTCTGGGCCATGAGGTAAAATTGATAATGGCACTATATGGACATTGTGATGGTTACTATTGATTGTTAATTGACAGGATCTAGACTCACTGAGGAGATAAAGATATGAGGCATTATCTAGATTAAATTAGTTGAAATGGATAGATGCATGCTAACTGCAGATTGTACCATTCCATAGGATTTTGTATTGGATAAAGTAAGAAAATGAAATGAATGCCAACATCCATCACTCTTTGCTTTCTGCCTGCCAGCACTATGTGACCAGTAACCTCCTACTTATACCGCGATGCCTTCTCAAACCCTGAGACAAAATAAAGCCATCTTTAAATTCCTGTCATTAGGAATTTTGTCCCAGAAACAAGAGGAGTAACTAATATATGTACTCACATAAAGTAAGCAAAAGTAACTTGGTGGATTTTTTAATTGACAAAATGCTACATTTTATTTATGGAGACTAAACTGGGATTTTATGTAATATCCATCACATAACAAAATATTACTGCTCTTATTTATTGTCAATTATTAAAACTTACCAAAATCTTTTATAATTAGCAAGTTATGTGAAAATCTAAAAACAATACGGAGGGAAAAATCAGATGACTTCCTTCAGAAATAGATATATTTGGGTACAGAGTCAAGGACGTGAGTGGAATGGATGCTGCACTGGACATAATAGGAAAGTCAGTTGCCTAGAGCTGTGGGTGGAAAAAAGAATTGGATATGAAACTCTAAGACAGAAAACTTCAGATAGTTATTTAGCTGAGGCTATTCTGTAAGTTCACCTTCACCTTGGGTGGGGAGGATTCTATACTGAATCTAACACTGTGAAAAAATCTTGAGAGATGTTGAACTGAATACTTGACATTGGAATTTGCCTGGAAATCTAGCATGTGTGTGTTTAGCTCCAGGTTAAGTTTAGTTACAATTGGATTGGAACTCTGCCCACTTATGTCTCCCTTGCTGAAACTACTTGTTTGTGCATAGAGGGAAGTCTAGGCAAAAGAGAAGAGCAAATAGAAGACAAGAAGACAAAAAACTATATTCATAACCCATATTTTTTCCTTCACTCTCTTGAGAGTGTTACGGTTTCATCATCTTCCTTGACAAATGTATGTGCTTTACATATTCTGCAGTGTTTTGGAATTCATCCAACCTCAGGAGAGGATGAGAGATGGAAAGAACATGGAGAAGAGATCCAGGACTTGGCACTTATCCCTAGATGGCCAGGTGATTCTCAGTGTTAACCTTTGATGTTCTCAGTTATCCTCTGTGAAGCAAAGCCAGCAAGTCAAAATTTTATAGTCCTTGTGAGTTGAGTTAGAGGTAACAATGGCTTCTCTGTAGAGCATCTTAAGGGAGTGAAATGCACATGCTGTAACTGATCATATTTTGTTTCTCAGTATCAAGCACAGTCAAGCTCTCCCTGAAGTAAACATGTTTTTGGTATCTCTTCCCCAAGTATTGAATTTCAGGAGACAATATGGTGCTTTTATGTATTCAATATCAAGTACATTAAGCAAAATGAAAATACAATTGGTAAAACTTATGCTTAGAGGAAGAATTTAAAACCACCTAGTAACAATAACAATATCCACATTCTCAGGGATTCACACATCTTCTTAGTTTGCAAATATTCCTTTCCCAAGGGTTTCAGATTTATAAGAATGTCAACACACACACACACACACACACACACACACACACACACACACACACACACACACACACACGTACAGGCACACAAAGCCAGAGGAAACAATGTGAGATTGAGTCCTGACTCCTCAGCCATTAATGGCTTTAAGTCAGGAAGTGACTCCCTATCATCAAACCCCGGTTTTTAAAAATCTCAAGTATTTTGAGTCCCAAAGCTACTCATTACATCATCCTTTAATGAATGTTTATTAAGTTTGTATTTGGGCCAGATGCTGAAGATTAAAATACATAGTTATGTTCCTTAAAAATCTTACAAACCTGAGGGTGTGCAATAGCCCATGGAACAGGAATCTAATGCTGTGCACATGAGAGGCAAGGATGTAGAGTAAAGTACCTTAAACCTAAATGGGCAATGAGCATGCCAGTCTCGGGAGAAGCAGCAATGAGTGAAAGATTGAATGAGGGAAGCTCAGGATGAAAGTATGCCCCAGGTAGAGAAGCAGCATGGGTAGTGAAGCACAAGAAGAATATGGTATTCTTGCAAATGTTTCCGTTTTTTTGCATCCCTGGAAAACAAAGAGAGAGGGCTGTCAGCAAATAAGATGATACAATCCATCTATCTTTAAGTTACTTTCCATTCACTGATACATGATTATACTCATTTGCTAGGATGTGAGTCATCAGGATAGCTCTCACTGAAGAAGGGATTGTGTCCACAGGTTTATCAGATGACAAATATTGGTATGTATGTATAATAGACAGATACACCTCATGCCTATGAATTCTACTTAGCAAAACTTACTGAAGAATTGAGAATGGGAGAGTGATGAGCAATTTCACCTAGAGAAACCTGTCAACAGCTGCCTCCTGTAGGTGATGGAGGTTAAAATCACAGAGGAGTTATGCTGGCAGAACATGTCCTTGATATATTGGAAGGGATGGCTCCTGCCCTGAGGACTTTCTCTGGGAAGTCCATAGCCCCAAGCTGACTGACTAAGACTGGCAATGAGCTCAAAGGGAAGTCCCTAAACTCTGACAGCTCTTAAGGTGTCAAAGTTCTGAAAGAATAAAGCTTCAGGAAATCCCCACAGTCCAGAGAAGGCCCAGGAGAGCTATGATAGATTTTGGTGTAGTTACTGACATGGAATCCTGGGGCCAGGACAATAGGGAAATATTATTGAATCCCAAGAAAGGTGTTTAATTAATTATAATTACAAGTGTTGGCTTCTTCACTGTGACAAGTGTGCCATGGTTATGTCACACACTAATAGCAAGGGAGGTAGATAAGAGATTTTTGTATCATCTTTGCAGCAGTAACAAAACCTAAAACAAAGCATTTGTCTGTTTATGGTTCTTTGAGACAGGGTTTTCTGTCAACCTCTGGCATTCCTGGGACTCACTCTGAAGACCAGGCTGGCTTGGAACTCACAGAGATCCACCTGCCGCTGTCTCCTGAGTCCTGAAATTAAAGGTGTGGACTATCACTGCGTGGTTAAAACATTTATATTAAAAATATAACATTCTATCTTTGAAAAGTGATGAAATGTAAATAAATTAGCAAGAACATGCTGTTTTATAACTATCCAGTTATCTGAGAGAAAGTATTACTCAGATCGGCCCACATTATGTTGTTTTGGAGGTGTAGGAATTCAAAGAAAAATAGCAAGATAGGAGCAAAACAGAATAGAGCAGAGTGAGGTCTGGAAAGGTTGTATGCATAACTTTACAAAACTGTCATATATTGCTACCTCTACAGGCATAAAAGTAGTCCAGAATGTCTGTGTAAGGCCCATGTTCCATTAACGAAAATACACACTCCTATGTCGAGGTTTAAAATGCTATCAAAACATGACATGTGACATTGTGGGTAGCACTACATGTAATAGAGCATGCACGGGAAAACCTACACTATGCAAACTTACCCCAGTAGGATCCAGTTTCAACTGCCCTCATAAATCCAAGTAGTGTAACTGAGAAAAATGAAAGGAAGAGGAGTCTTTACCATGGGTAGTATGGTGGGATGTGAAGATGCATACAAGATGATCCAGGTTGAGTTCTACCCACAGCAATAATATACAATACCCTCGCCTGCTTATTTCTGTCAGAAAATGAGGAGTCTGGAATAGTTTATTTTTTTTTCCTTCCAGCCCTAATATTCTAAGACACATTTTCTAAACAGGTGACAACATATTCAGGGGCATAGCATCTCTTCACAAGACAGAGTATTTGCAAAGCCAAGAGGAATTTCTAAACACTGATTTAATGCAATTATATTTTGAAAAGCAATTTACTTTTCAAACTAATGAGTCTGGGTGGATCAGCCTACAGGGGCACAACATTCTCACAGCATTGATCTACTTAGCTTTTTGGTTATACTTATTTCAGCCTGATAGTTTGTTCTAAGGAAAGCATGTTGCTTTATTAAAAAAAAAAAATCAGCTCAAGATGAACACATTTAGTGTTCCTACAGGCAAATAATATGCATAGCCAACAGATAGCCCCAGATCCTCTTCTTCAAGAAAGAAGACTCAGGTAGCTTCCCTGAGTTACTCATTCAGGCTTCTTCAATAATTCTTTTTCCCCCACATACTCAAATATATAGAGAGAAATAAATTAGTTATTTACTAGAAGCTTACAATTAAGTAGAAAAAGTCAGTGTAAATCAAATGTACAGAGGGTGCTAGAGAACCTGAGGGAGAAATAAAGCATACAAGCCAGAGATGCCAAACCTAGTTCTGCCTTACACCAGAAATAGGGTACTGTGGGTATATGTTAGATATTTAATAACTCCTGGGATATCAGAGAGACCACATAGTCAAATCTTAGGCAGACAGCTCAGGAAATCCTTGATCCTTGAATACAAGGATAAACAGCTGAGTCAATCACACACACCTTGAATACAAGAATAAACAGCTGAGTCAATCACATACACCTTTAATCCCAGCACAGGCAAAGCCAGGAGTGGTAACCAACATCCTTTATTCTTTATCCCATAACTCCAGAAACAGAACTCTTTCTGTTTCCGTGAGCTCAAGGCTACATGCCTTTAATCCTAAACTGGATGGAATAGGGTATATAAGGGCTGTAGAAACCAAGCAGAGATAGAAGCGACTGGCAGAATGGACCAGGAGCGAGGCTGAAGAAGTTGCAAGACAGATGGGTGAGAATTGACTGTGGTGCTTCCTCTCTCTGATATTTGAGCCTTCCCCCGATATTTGGCTCTGAGTCTCATTTTTACAACCCAGATTTGTGCTACTACAGGGTACCTATAGTTCTATGAGTCTGACACTTCTGAAATATAGTTACTATCCACTGTGCATCAGAGCTCAGTCTTCTGCTCAAAGATCTGTGGAGTAACATTTCTTGATTAGCCCATTTATCTTACTGACCTTAGTTTTCTTTAGTGGCATTATACATACATATATCTATATATATGTATAATATATATATATGTATTTCAATTCTTTGTTTTTAGTCTGTCCATTGGACATTCAGTTTTAGGGAGGTAGAAGCTCCATTGATGGCCATGATTCCAAGTACCTAGGTCTATGTTTTCTGAGTTTTTGTTATATGAAGAAGGAAGGGAGTAAGAGAAAGAGGGTGTGACTGAAGGAAGAAAGAAGAGAGGGAAGGAAGGGAGAAGACAGGGTAAAGCAAGTGAATAGTAAGCACTTTCTGGAAACAATAGTAGAATGATGGAGACATGGAACATAAAGTAGGGTGACTCAGGCAATGACTCAACCAGAGCTAGAATTCTGGGGAGAGGAAGAGCAGGAGTAGATACTAAGGATGACTAAGCTTTTTTGGTACCCAAACCAAAACTAGTTCAGCATTGCTGAAGCTTGGAGGTATGATAGTGATGGGCACAGGCAACTATGAACCAGGGGAAGTCATCAGGATCAGCCACACAGAGCGGTGAAGAACCAAGAAAAGGCTACTGGGGGCTAGACATAAAGAGATGTTGGAAGAATCCAGTTAGTAGATCAAGAATTCACTTATCTTTGCACCATTATAAGCCCTTTTCTGCTATCTATTCTTTAAATTGAACTAATTCAGACTGTCTTTTACTATGACTCTACAGAGAGAAAATACATTAAATCTGATATAATGTTTATGAACTTATAGATGAGGTATAAGTAGATGTTAATAGATAAACATAATGTATACAATGCACTCAACATTTTATCCCATTCCATTTTCTTCTATTCTGTTCCATCTCAACTCATCCCATTCTATCCTATCCCATCCCATGCCCTATCATCCAGTGCCCTCCCATCTCATCCAATCCCATTCCATACAATGCCATGCCACCTTATCCAGTGTTATCCCATACCATGCTATCAGATCTCGTCCCATCCCATACCCTACTATGCCATCCCACTCCATCCTACGCTATGCCATGCCATCCTATCTCATTTCATGCTATCCTATCTCAACCCATGCCAATCTTTCCCATCCCATCATCCCATGCCATGCTATCTCACCCCATACCACCCTTCCCATTCCATTTTGATTTACTCTTAAGAGTCTGACTAAACTGATCTCTCTACTCACTCTTTTTAAACACAGCTGTAACAAACTCAGCTAAATTATAGTGGAGTTTTTTTTTGACTCAGGTTATATTTTTTAAAGTCTGGGTAATACTTGAGTACTGGCTCAGACCCAGTCATTTTAACATCAGAGAACACACTTCAGGCAACTGGCCCTTGACCCTAAGATCACTCAGCTTCCTCAATGGGAGAATTCTGTGATGCAGAATGGGGAGGCTAGTTAATGGTTCTTGTTGTCATTGTCTGATACTTTCTGGCAGTATGCCTCTGAGCATGCTAAGAGCAGTTGCTTTTCAAAGCATAGTTATATTAAATGAGTTCTTTAAATGACCTGGATTCCTTGCAGGGAGCCCCAGGGAATGTGCGTGAGTTTCTTCTGAAGATTTGTGGATATCAGTCATACTGGAAAAGGAGTTCAGCAACTACCATTTGTCTGGCATGGGTTATGAGTTATTGACATTAATTTGCAGAAGAAAAATTAGGTTTTGAAGTAAATCTTTCTCCAAAGCAGAGATATATTCTCTGCTTCTTATGTGGAGGAAAGCTGTGATCTACTGGGAAGAAATAGAACTATGGGGTAGACTCCTGGGATTTAGTCTACAGCTTTCTCCTGTGACCATCGTCAAGTTATTTCACCTGTTTCTTACAAATAAAGCATCTGGAGCAATACCTCCCTTGATGTTATAGAGATATATTTGAGACATTAAAAACTAAAGCAGTCAGAAATTAATGTTATGGTTCTTTGTAACATCCAAAAATCTAACATAAATGATCAGAGTTTATATTTATCATAGTTTGTGTTTAACATGAATAATGATAGTCTTCCAGGTAATAAGATCGTACAGAATGCAGACTCTAGAAAAAACTTTAAAGCATGAGAAAATGACTCATAGTATTAAATTATGTGGTTAGAATTCAAACTGAGACCAGTCTGGTTTTAAATCCTTGCTGTGGATCACTGTACTAACAACTAGATACCCTAGTTCTAATTCCAGTGTAGAGTGCGCCTTTGACGTCTGTCTCTTCATATTCAAATTACTGAAAAAATACACTCATATCATCTGCAAAGAAAAACAATGTATAAATACATATACATATATATATGTGTGTGTGTGTTTTCACCTCTTTCTTTGAAGGAATTTGATAATATTAAATTCCTTCAAAGAAAGATTATTATTTTTATTTATTTTATTTAAAATAAATATTTTAGTTTATTATTCAATAAAATATTATTGAAATTACTCTGCTTCTTAGGCTAGTTATCATACTGTAGTATTTGGAGCAGAAATAAAGAAACAAAGTTTACCGTACATTTAAGAATACAAATTACTTATAATTGTTTTTAATTTAAACAATATTTTAATCTTTATTGTAATATTCATTATATTTATTTATATATTTATTATTATTATGCTTGCATATTTTATATATCTGTTATTTATGTTTATTATCACAATATTTATTATAATAAATAACTGAATAATTATTTGATATGATAATAAATAATTTTATTAGAATGAAAATTATTTTGTCTGAATAAACATAACTAACTAAACATTTTTTTACCCATTTTCAGACATGAGCACCTTCGAGGCATATGTGCCACAAGAAGTCACACAATCAGGCTCTTTATTACTAGTGTGCCAGCCCTGCTAACGTGTACATGGAAAACAAGATCAGTGACCTGTTTGGAAAAGACACACCTGGCTCAATGTAAGACAAAAACATCTGGAATTTGTCTAACCTGAGAAGTTCTTGCCCCCAACAAGGCAGAGATCATGCATTCCCAATTCAAGGTGTTAGAGTTCTTAATGGACACACACTAGGAAATGTCACTGCATGCCTCAGCTGGGCTTGGCATCATGAAGCACCACAGCCTGGATGGTTTTGATAGCAGCCTTTTATTTTCTCAAAACTGTAGACCCATAGGGAGGCATCTGGTGGGCTGCTGTTTCTGAGACCACTCTCCTTGGCTTATAGATGGCTATTTGTCGTCTGTATCTTTTTGCATTGCTTTTTCTGTGTTTTATATTTACATCTTCATCTTCTCCTTTTTAAAAGGACCCTAGGGTATATGCATTGGAGGCCACGCTTAACTTTAATTACCACTGTAAAGTTCTTCTTTCAAAGAGAGTTCCACTCTGAGGTACTGCACCTCAGACATGCAAATTTGGACAGGGACGTGATCTCCTCTACTGCAGTCATTAAGCAGGATGAATTAAAATCATAGTGGAATCTGCCCCGACTCTCCAGGTTTAAGAACGTCTTGAGAAACAGGAATCAAAGGGAAAGAAGACACAGAGTGCTGTAGGTTTGTGTATTTTGATATCTAGAAATTAAGCTTATTTGCATTATTTTCTTCCACTGTAACACTAAAGGGAAAATGCTTCCTTTATATTTGAGAATAATTTTCTAGTTCTATGGGAAAGGAGGCTGTCTGATGAATCTCCAGGACCACTCACTCACTTTGCTCACGCCTACATTTCTTTATTATTATTATTATTATTATTATTATTATTAATAAAGAAGTCACACTTTCTATCCTTGTATATCCTTATTCAAGGTCCCTTCCCCCTCCGACCACATTATTTCATAGGTCCCACAGAGGAAGAAGAAAGCTATTTCATCCTATCAGGGAGGTAACTGAAAACCAGACTTATTTTGTGTTCTTTCAAAGCATAGTGGAAGTGAACAGAAGCTCTTGTTCCTTTCCATGGGCTCAGGCTTCTAGGTCCACCTGCATCCACACAGTCATGTGCATCATGCTCTCAGCACTTCTTGCTGGCTGCTGCTCTCTGGTCTTCCCATCAGACCACACTGATTTTTGCCATTTGTCATGTAGACAGATTGAGTATCCCTTTTCTGCTATGTTTTTACAATAATTACTATTAAATTATTGAAGTATACCTTTCTGAGAAAATTTACTCCTTGCTTTAGGTGTAGAGTTTAAAGATTTTGAGCAACATACGGCATCATAATCAATATACAAATCACAGGTTGGTGAGAGGGCTCAGAGAAGACTCAGAAGCATGGTATTTGAGTTTGAGCCCCAGAATACACATAAAGGTAGGACAAAAAAACCACTTTACAGAGCTGTCATCTGACTACCCTGTGTGCACTGTGGCAGTGCACACACACACACACACACACACACACACACACACACACACCATGCCTACTCTGTGAGTAAGCCTTTTGCTGTGATTGCATGAAGAGCTCAGCTTGAGTTCAAATCTCAGCACTCATATAAAAGTTAGACCTGGCTGTGCATCTGTCTGTAACCCTGGCTCATGGGTGGGATCAGAGGCAGGGAGACAGCTGGGGATTGCTGGCTGCTAATTTGTCTCCAGGGAGAGGTCATAGGTGTGTTCAGCCTTATCACTTGATCTCAATCCCTGTGGAGTCCTTCATAATACCTGGATCTATGCTGGCAGCTAGTTCTGAGTTATCCTCCATCCAGTCTTCCCTACCTCACAGCACTGGAGTTCCCACTACTGGCTTTTCAATATGGCTGTTGGGGACTGGATCTGAAGCCTTAACGCTTGTATAGCAAGCACTTTTTTCTTTTCTTTTCTTTTTGTCAAGGAGCCTTGTTGAGTTTATTTGGGGGAGGGGGATGGAAAGAGAGAGAGAGACAGAGTGAGCAAAGAGGGGTATGGGAGAAAGCCTTTTTTCTTTTCAAATAAATTAATTTAATATATATTTTTAATTTTATATTCCAGCCACAGTTTCTCCTCCCAGGTTCTCCCCCCACCCACATCCATCTCCAATCTACTTCTCTACCCTCCTCTGTTTCTGTTCAGGAAAGGGCAGGGCGTCCTGTGAATGTCAACCAAACATGGCATATCAAGTTGCAGTAAGACAAAGCACCCTTCTCCCCATATTAAGGCTGGACAAGGTAAGGAGTAGGGTCTCAAAAGCCAGGAGAAGAGTCCGAGACAGCCCTTGTTCCTGCAGTTAGGAGTCCCACAAGAGAACCAAGCTACACAACTCTAACATATATTAGCAAACACTCTTAACCAAACTTTGCAAGGACTTTACAAAGTTTGAAATGAACCAATAAGTTAGGGATCATTTATCACTTATTTGGTGCTTAAGTTTATGCCATCAAAGCTTTATAGCTTTGGGCACACACACACACCAAAAAGAATGAAAATATTTTCCTAAATACTTTGTATGTTATTAGTAAATGCTATCATTTCTTAGTAATTTTTCTGGATAAAAACTAGTCAGTCTGATATAAATTTTAAATTTATTTTCCAATTATTTATTGCTATTATCATAGTGTTAATTTTTATTAATTAAATTTATATCCCATGATCTTTCTGAACTTCCGTTTTAGTTCTAGTAAATTTTTAGCATACTGTACTATTTACATAGAAAAATCTTGTAATTGCATCCACATAAAGGGAATTTTGTGTAGTGGGATTATGGTATGTTGTAAATATTTGTCCCACCTATGGGTTTAATAAAAAACGGATTGACTAAAGGCAGACAGGAAGTGTGGGTGGGGCTACCAGACTAAGAAAACTCTCAGAGCAGAGACAGATGTCAGGCAGAACCACCAGAGAGATGCCACAGAGGCATAAGGAGGAGACTGCAGCTGACACAGAAGAAAAAAGCTTAAATGCTACTCTGAGGAAATGTATCAAGCTGCATGGCAGAACATGGAGTAAGTTAGCTAGCAATATACCTGGGCACCAGGTCAATCAGAGTAAAATTAATGTAAGCGTTTGTGTGATTCTGCGGGACTGTGGGTTCAAACCTCAAAGCTAGGCTGACTAGTCTAGGCCAGAACCTAATCCAACAATTTTGTTATCCTGTTTTATGCTCTGAGCTGTTTTTCCTTTATCTTACCTTATTTAAGAATTTTTATTTCATTGCAAGGTTATGAATCAAACCCACAGTTTTATGCATTTCAGTTGAACCATCTACCATTGAGCTGCACCCCAGTTGCTTTTTCCTTTTACATCATCATCCTGGCAGGCATTCCAGAGAGATGAGGTATTGACACAGTAGCACAGACAAGCCTTCGCTGACTTGGTTGGAGAGGAAACCATTTTAGCCATCCCCCACTTACTGGGCCAGCCACAGACTTTTATCTGATGCCTTTTTTATAATCAAACTTAGGTATTTGCCTGCTTTGCTGAAACACTTTTAATATGTCTGAATGGTCAACTGATTTAGGATTTTTGAGTGATAATGTGATGAACTAAATTGGTTTATTTTTTTAAAATTCTTTTCTTATGATATAATTTATATACCATGCAATCTTCCCATTTGCTAGGTTAGAGTACTTCTTATATATGCATGTATATTTATATCCATCAACATTAAATTTTATGATACTTTTATCCATTCAAAAAAATTCTCTTTTTTAGGCTTCACATATCTTCATTCATCAATTTCTCTAAACCAGAGTGACCACAAACTACCTTTTCTCTACAGTTTAGTCCATTTCTAACATTTCTAGAAATGGAAACAAATGTCTTGTGCCAATACTTTATTCCTTTGTGAATCCAGACACACTTTACTTGACACTATTTATTAATATTTGATGGTATGAATATATGACAAATTTATCTATCTGTTATTTATTGATCAACTAGTAGACTTTTATATTTTTCCTCTCGGATGTTCTGAATAATTCTATTAGAAATCTTTGCATACAAGTTTTGATGTACATGTTTTAGGTACATATCTACCTAAATGTGGATGGTACCTCCACATTTAATTGCATGAGAATTTGCCAAACTGTGGAGCAAAATATACAGCTTTGTATCTTTCCCTCTATTTTGACCTCATAATACTTGCTGTTACTTGACTTTGGGGTCTAGCTATCTTAGTCAAATTTTAAAAAGTACTATTTAATGGTTTTGATATATATTCTTATGAAGATTTTCATGTTGGGTACCTTTTAATATATTAACTGACTATGTGTATATCCTCACCAGAGACCACTTGCCTGTCTTTAAGCTGGATTCTCTTTTTATTATTGGGTTACTAAGAGTTTTTAAAGTGTATTTTGGATTCCAGTCCCTTGTTAGACAATGTAAAATATTCTCCCCTGTTCTGTGAGTTTCATATGTTTTGAAATGTTTTTGATAATACCCTTTGGAGCATAAGGAGTTTTAGCTTTTGGGAAGTCTGTTACCTTTACTTTTGTTGTATTTTTTGCAATTTTAGTTTCAGGACCAAGAATCCTTTGCAAGACTCGACATGGTGTTGATTTACACCTGGGTTTTCTTCTAAGAGCTCTGCAGTTTTAGGTTTTACATTTATGCCTTTGATCCATTTGGTGTTAATATGGGGAGGAGGAGTCCAAACGTCACTCCTTCTCATGTGGCTATTTGATGCCCCAACATTCTTTGCTGAGAATAGTTTTCCACTAAGTGCTCTTGACACTTTTGCCAAAAATCATTATCTATAGACACGTTGTTTTATCTCTGAGTCCTTAATTGTAGTTGCTGCAGCTATACTTAAACACTATTCTTTTGATGGCAAGCACTTTGTTGTAAGTTTTGAAAATGAGAAGTGTGAATTTTCCTACTTTGTTCTTTTTCTGAATTACATTAGGACCCATTCTAGTTCGTTTTCCAATCTTTTGAACTTCAGAGTAAGAACATTAGTTTCTTTTTGGTCTTTCTTCTTTCCATCCTTCCTTTCTTTTTCCTTCCTTTATTTCTTCCTTCCTTTCTTCTTTCATTTTTCCTCTCTCTCTTCAAAACAAACCTTCTTTGTGTAACAGTCCTGGCTGTCCTAGAATTCACTTTGTAGACCAGGATAGCCTTGAACTTACAGAGGTCTGCTTCTGCCTCCCAACTGCTGCAATGAAAGGAATGATCCCATCATGACTTTTGCTTGTTTGTTTTATTATGGAGCCTCAACTAGCCTGTAACTCACTATGTATAACAAGCTAAACTTGAACTCATAGAGATCCTCCTGCCTCTGACTCTTAAGTTATGAGATTAAAAGCACACACCATGAACATCCAGCAGGAACATATGAATTTCTACAAATATGTCAGCCAGGGAGGTGGAGAGAAGGATCAGTGGTTAAGGCACATGCCTTGTAAGCATCAAGACCTGAGTTAGGATCCTCATAACTCATGTAAAGTTAGATACAGCAGAGAGAAAAAAACTTAATCCCAGTGATCCTTCAGTAAGATTGTAGGCAGGGACAAGAGAATACCGAGAGCATGGGGTTCACAGTACTGAGCATCAAGAGATTCATTCCCAAACAAAGTGGAAATGAAGGCCACAAGGCTTGCAAAATGTGCACATGTGCATACATGAATACCTGCCCCTCCCTATCACCACACAAAGTCAGCTAGGATTCTCAAGTAGAGCTGCACTGAATAGGCAGATCACTTAACCTCTTAAATCAATTTTAGGTCTCTTGATCTATGCATATGGGAATGCTGCCCATTGGTTTAGACCTTTCTTAGTTTTGTTTTTGTTACTTAATAACTTAAGTTTCAGACTCTATGTTTTGCAGCATTATCTGTCATTAAATATGTTATATTTGTTCTGTGCAAAGGACTCCATCTTTTCACTAAGTCTCTTGTGGCCAGTTGTTCCTACATGGGGGGAACAGATTGCTGTTGCTTTAGCTGAGCACCAGATGAAGTAACTGGCATGCATTTAGGGGCTCATGTTGAATGAAAATTATGCTTTTCTCTATTTTTTGGCCCAGCTTGTACAACCAAATGTGGGCAGATTAAATCAATGTACATTTGATATAACTCACCATAGAATACTTGCTCAAACAGTTTAACACGAGCCAACAGGAATAGACAAGAATAAAAATAAACACCCTGCCAAATTACAGACTTCCTGATCAGTGCACATTTATATGAAATTAATGTGCATGTATGGAAATAGCAGAAGATGATGTGTTCTGAGGTCTCTGTGAAAACAAGTTAACGTGGCAAAGCAAGTTAATGAGACAGTGGTATTCAACATGTTAACTCTTTCAAGTGTGATAGTCTGCATTGAAGCTTTTTATAAAATGATTGCATTTAAAGGTAATTTGAGGCAAAACCTAAGTCTCAGTGTAATAGTTTTATTGGCTGTAAGTCATATTCCAGAAGTAGACAGCATCATAGCAACAAGAGCAAAAACACCTATCCATTGTTTCTAGCATTCCTCTATGAGTTACCGTGCACCAAGAACTAGCTGGTCAGCATGTTTAGCCTTGATAATTACTTTAATCTTACTACTTTCTTTCAGCAAATGCTTACAGATCATTTGTTCTATGTCAGGCATTATTTGAGACCATTCAGATCAAAGAATAAAAGATTGTGGTTAAAGGAAAGAATATGTATTTATAAGCACATATTGAATACCTATGTTAGAAAGATGATAGATTTGTAATCTTACAGAAAGGTCTTTATTAAATGCAGCCTCTTGCCAGTTTTAATTTCTTTAATTCTAGAATTCAGGGGGCAGAGGCAGGTGGATCTCTATGAGATCAAGACCATCCTGATCTACAAAGTGAGTTCCAAGACAGCCAGGGCTGTTACACAAAGAAACCCTGTCTTGAAACAAGCAAACAAACAAACAAACAAAAAAGCACAGCCCACACTCCCTCTAATGTGCTAGAGGCATAGTGACACCAACATTTAATTTTTCTATGTGCTGAACAAGTGTGATAACATGCACAAATACACGTGCATGCGCGCGCGCGCACACACACACACACACACACACATTATGGCTGTTTCCCCTTAAGGGTTAATTTTCCTTTGTGGGAATTGTTAGTGGGTCTAGAGTTTCAGCTTGTGAGGATGTTCTGGAATTAGGTGGTAAATATATCTGTATGACAATGTGATCTCATTCAGAGAAGCTAGACGTGACATTTAAAAACTGATTAAAATTGGGTCTGTGTGGTAAGTTGGTGGGGAAAAGGTGTTTGCTGCCACGCCTAATGGCCTGAACTTGATTCCTGGACCCACTTAGTGGAAGGAGAAATATAACTCCCACACATGGTGCTCACATCCACACATATGCTTTGGCATGCATATGGCTGCTTTACGCACAGCATGCATAAATAAATAAATAAATGGTTAAAATTCTAAACTTTATTTAGTCTCTGATGCCACAATTAAAATATAAAAAGCCACAACAACAAAATAAAAATAGAGATCCCTTGTGATTTTCCTTGAGGTGGACTGGAGTTATAGATGTATAGATGTTATGGGAGAGTAATATCCTCAGTCAGAAACATGAGTACACTCTGTACTTAATGACCTCAGCGAATCTTTCCAGTACTTCAACAGCCCAGGCTGGATGCTTGGAAAGGCTTCTGCAGCCAAGGGTAGAGGAGGAAGCAGAGTTTCTCGGCCTTTTTATATAGACACTCTTTGTCACAGAAAGGTGGTCTTATGACTTTGGTGACGTAGCTTTTGTCATATACACATCCATGATAGATAGATGATGGATGGATAAACAGATAAACAGATACACAAACAGACACATGTCCATACATAATACATAATAGACTTTCCATAAAATGTGTCCAAAAGGAGGTAAGTATGTAGTTTTCTATTTCTGAGGCAACAAAGTTCCACAGTCTTAGTGATTTAGAACAATAAATGTGTATTGTCTTACAATCTTGTCAGTGGTCTGAGTAATCACTCCCTCCCTCCCTCTCTCCCTCCCTCCCTCCCTCCCTCCCTCTCTCCCTCCGTCCTCTCTCCCTTTATACATTTCTTTCTTTCCTCCTTCCTCTCTCCCTTTTTTCTTCCTTTCTTCCTCCCTCCCTCATTTTCTCTCTCTCTCTCTCTCCTTCCTTCTTTTCTTCAGTTGATGGTGGAGCATGTTCAGGAGGCAGAGGCAGGTGAATCTTTATAAGACCAAAGCCATCCCTCCTCATTTCCTCCCTCTCTCTCTTCATCTCTCCCTCCCCTTCCTTCCTTCCTTCCTTTCTTTCTTTCTTTCTTTCTTTCTTTCTTTCTTTCTTTCTTTCTTTCTTTCTCTCATATTCTTTGAAACAGGGTTTTCTAGAACCCAGGCTAGCCACGCATTCTGTAACTAACCAGCTTGTAATTACCTCTGATCCTCTTGCCTCTGTGTCCTAAGTGCTAGGAAATACAGCTATAAACCACCACAGGCAGGCAAGCTTTGCTGCTTTCTCTGCTCCCAATTTCCGAAGTCCAAATTCAAGGTCTCAACAAGCCGTGCTCCTTTGGAGACGTATCTTTTTATGAGTTCCCTAAAGTTGACTGGCTAGTTACTTTGTTTTCTGAACTGGAATCACTCTTCTTGAACTGGCTGCCATCCAGTACTTATTTGTGTTAATAATGAGATGAGATTATGTTCCTTTTTATATTTTCTTCCTCATTTCTTCCAGCACGTAGGCAGAATGCCTGCTTTGTTTTTATACTCCCAGGCTACTTTCCTCTACTTTATTTTTTAATCCTCCATCTGATTTTTGAGGGAGGGATTACTCATATAATAGGATAGTCTCTCTGGGGATAATGAATAAATGATCTATTGTGTCACTACAATACTGTGGAACTGTTTGATTGGCCAAGCAGGAGAGGGAGGCATTGGAAGATACTCTGCATTTTAGTGACACTGCAATCCAGTATCCTTTCCTCTCTTCCCTGCTTCCTATTTTTCAGTGGTTGACGTAAGCTCCAATAAATAACACTGAATTTGTTATGACTTTATTTTCTGCTCATTCCCCCCCCCCAGCATGTATGGTTCCTGAAGGAAGGGGCCATGTCTGTTTTCTGCTTGCTGTTCCAGACAGCATCTAACAAAGATAAAGGATGCTTTGTCAAGGTGAAAGCTGGGTGTTCAACCCACAGAGTCTGCCCCATGGGTCCATGCAGTGAGCTCCCACACTCTTCCATAGAGTGGGCTTTTAGACTCAACAGCTTTTCAGCACCTGGCTAGGATTTGCCTTCTGCTACAAGTAGTAGCACCGGGTACCTTGATCCAATTCTGCCAAGCCTGTGTTGCCACGTCTGTTGGATGGTGATCAGAAATAGAGCTCAGGTCTACGAATCAGAGAAGATTATTCTTTACTCAAAAATTTACTCAGTGAGCACTTACTAACATCCAGAGCAGGAGAGAGACCCTAACCATGTGGCAGAAGGCTATGGAGTTATAGTCTGTCTTGGAAGCCCACTGTGATAAATGTGGAAGACTACAAGAGACCACTGTATGGTCTCTGGAGGCAGGATTTCTGGGATTAGCATTTAGCTCTGCTGTTTCACCTTGGCAAAGCATCCTCCTTCCATGTATCTCCATTCTTCTAGCGTCTGTGGGAGATGACAGAAATGTACTTCCCTCTGAGCTGGATAAAAGGAGTAAGAAAAGAATGATACTTTCAGTTGAATAGACAATGCATGCTACGTATGACTATATTCCTTTCTTTATGAACATATGCCTTGTTCCAATTATCTAACTTTACCAAGGTCCAGGAGCTTTGCATTTTCTAATTGCATTCACACTCAATAGTGTACTTTGTGTGTGTGTGAGCCTCTGTGCGTGAGTGCATGAAATTGCCCATTATATAATTGGCTTTGGTTTAACAAGCAGACCACGGCAGAGTGTGGCTCCTGGAAAATCATTTTGTGCAACTTGGAAAACAGAAGAGCCACAAAAGAACATTCTGTAGATCATGGGAGGAACATGTAACTAATAAAGTTTGCAGGTTCTGTTTTTAAACACTAAGCAGTCACAAATGGCCCAGAAAACAACACTGATTTCTCCAGAGTTAGATGGGCTGTGCCTTCTTCCTTACTCCTGGCTGCTGTCCCTGATGTCACACTGCTTCACTTCAATCCAGTATCTGTCAATCTGGCTTTCCAGTGGAAGCTTTGGAAACTGGGGAGGATTTGTCATGGTTATGGATGGTTGCGTGCGGAAAGATGTTTTGTGATTTGCTTAGTCAGAACCATTTACTTTTTGCTGAGTGTAGACCAAATCTGCTGCTGTGCATGATGGACTGTGCGGTCAGATTCCTTGGCAGGAGAAGGAGGAGGAGGCAAATATATTTTTTTTCAGGAAAAGACACTTGTCTTTGACTCTTCTCTGGTGGAACATTCATTGATCTTTTCAAATAGCTCTTTAGACTGAAGCACTGACCCCTTTATGCTGAGTAAGGCCAGTTTTATTCAGTGCAAATAGAGCATAGTGGAACAAATCCCTGAGGGGACACACACACACACACACACACACACACACACACAATTTATAAAATAAAAAAAAAATGCTGAAAGAGCCACACAATTTCTAATAGAATTACTTCCTTGTATTTGTAGCTTCATATTCAAAGTGCTTTTTTTTTTTTTTTTTTTTTTTTTTTTTTTTTTTTTTTTTTTTTTTTTTTTTTTTTTTTTTACAAAGTGCTTTTCATATGACTTTTTCAGCTTATGAGAAAGCTTTTTTTTCAAATTACAATTTATGTGTGGATACAAGGTGAATAGAGGATTTGAACTCAAGCTGTGGCAGGCTCACACCATTCAGACATAGGTACCATAAAATGAGAAGATGGTTCTATGTAACTCCTTTACAAATGATGTTTTCTCTTCATTGCTTTAAGTATTATAATTGTTTTTAGTTTTTTATTTTGTTTTTGCCACAGTGGACATTCTTATCCCATGTCCTTGATCATCACATGCTTATAAACTTCAGAAGGGTGTCTGAAAAAAAAATATTAACTTTCACAAAGTAAAAGCATTTACTGAGCACATTATGTGTCAACATTTATGACCCAACAGGTCAAACAAAATGTAAGTGTCCTCTTGGTCACATACCACAGAGAATATGTGCAAAATTGAAGCAGGATACTTTTTCTGAAGCTTTTTCAGAAAATGAGGCATTCAGAAGCCCTTTTTCTCTCTAAAGATTAATTAATTAACTACAGCATTTCCTTTTTCTCTGTGGGAAAAATTGCTTTAAGGAATTACCCATTCAGACTATGCTATCAAAACAGCTATGATAATAATATTCCAGGTGTGGAGTCCTACCCACTTATTTGTTGGTTTGATTTTTTGGTGGGGGGTGGAGTTTAAGACAGGGTTTCTCTATGTAGCCATGGATGTCCTGGAACATACTCTGTAGAAAATGATGGCCTTAAAGGCAGAGATTCACTTGTCACTGTCTCCCTAGTGCTGGGACTAAAGATGTACTCTGCCATTACCTGGCCTTTTGTTTATTTTCTACATTTGATTTTTATATTTTGATTTTATATTATAATTAATCACTTCCTCCTTCCTTTTCCCCTCCAAATAGCACCTATTTCTCTCTTTCAAATTTATAACTTATCTTTTTTAATTGTTGTCACACACATACCACACACACACACACATCCATGCACACAAAAACCACATACACTCATATATATCTAGTATCTATCTATCTATCTATGTATTCTTAAATATAAATATAACCTACTCAGTCTTGTATAATGTATATATTTCTAGGGATGACTATTTTGAGCATTCTGGTTCCATGCAAGCTTCTAGAAAAGGGAGGCAGCCAACAGTCCTTCCCAGCTGTGATGCTATGAACTGCAGCAATGATCAATATGGCATGATAACCCTATGTAGTAGTGGCATGCATAATTTGCTGGTATCCAACAGCTATCTAATTGAACATAAAACCTGCTTATGAAGAGGGAAATTATGCATGATCCTGGAAACTAAGCCAAATACTCAAGGTTAGTGAAGTCATGGATCTTGGAGGAGAACCTACAACACCGCTTTGCTAAATCAGCACAGTTCCTGAATTATATTCAAAATATTTGTCCTTATACTCACAGATAAGTGTAGTCCTCTTCCTATAAAGGCATCCCTCTCTCTTTTGTTTCTTGCAATAGACAGAGACTAGCACAGACAACTACAACTGATCAAAATGCAGAGCTGTGCAACCCAGTCTCAGCTGAAGCATCTACAACTCACTCCTGCACCTAAACTCTCATTATGGAAGAGGCAACAGAAAGACTGTAAGAGCCAGAGGATTAAAGGTGCTTATTGTGAGAATGTGTGCTTTCAAAATGTCAGAAATGTATCCATGAAGTCTCACCCATAACTGAACAAGGAAGACAGCAATAGATACACTAATATGCACAGGAAAATGCATTCTAGTTTCTTAAGCCAGAAAATTCCCTTCAATTTCCTGCCTCTCCAACTCCCTTACCCTTCCCGCCCCAGATAAAAAATATGACTTTATTCATAATAAAAAAAGTGCAAAGATAAGTGATTATTCTTCATTTTGCTATTAAAACTAATTTGGGATTATACTTGCAAGGAAAACAAAATAATCACAATATTAAATTTTGTTGCATAGAAAAAAGAAAGAATGTCAGGGCTCTGTTTAGACATTGAGAAAGTCAACAAAATGTCCCCTTTTTCCTTACAAAGTCTTCCGTCCCTACTAAGTATCAAATCAAGCATCTGAGGAACCTGTCTGGTTGCAATCAAAAACCAGGTGGTTCAAAGTCATGCAACTTTGCTGGCTTTTCCTCTCTGATTTCCCCTTTTTCCTCTCAGGACAAAAGAAAGTCAAGTGTTGGCATGAATTAAAATTGAAAACTGTTTTTGAGCAAGTGCCCAGTAAAGTCTATTACTATGTAACAAACCACTATGGGGTTATCATGACAGGGCCTGAACTAGCAGCTCACAGTGCTGGGTAAAATCTGGCAATTAACAACTGCCATCGTGGCAACAGAAGCATGTGGGGGTGGGTGGACATCTCCTCCCCCAAGAACATCCTGCATTTATTTGAACCCTTTAAAGATGCTTATCTAAAGTTACAGGAAAGCTTGGAAGGACATTTTGTGATTAGCTTAGGAAGTTTTTGCAGGCTCCAATGGGTTGTGATATATCCCTAAAGTCGGGTTGTCAGAACACAGCCTCTTAGCTTATACCTCTGTGACTGAGGGAAAAGTGCCTTTCCTTTTCAACCATAACTCTGCTCACCATTCCTGGACCCATTGCCTGCAGGCCAGGGACACTCATGTCATGGCAGCATGTACTACTGCTGCTTCTTAGCCAGATGAGGAGTAAAAATGACCAATATATTTAATTTCATTTGGTTTGTGAGAAAAGTGAATTCTAAAGACTCTTAGTCACAGAAGGAAACAATGACAGATAAAGGAGTAAAAAGAAATGATGATTCTCTGTGTTGGGTGTGTGTACTTTGTTGGTAAGAGTCCACACTCTAAGCAAAAACATTCAGTGCATTCTGTCTCGTTCCCTTTTACCAAGAACACATTTCAAACCCTCACAGTCCATCTGTTATATGTCAACATTGTACACTGTACATTGTGTTTTATCAAAGGCAACTCCGTCATGGTGTGGGCAGAGTTATATATTTTTGGAATGTGTTTGCAACCCAGAGCAGCAGGAACAGAGCTCAGCCCTCTAGGCCCAATCTCACCACCTGTATTTGTGTTCCTCTAGCAACTGATGTTTTTAATTGATTTGTTTGATGAGAGGATGTGGTGGGGGTTGACAGGTATGGTCAGCTGCCCCAGGCTCCAGAATCAACACTGGAAAGGGCCCAAGGCCTTCGTACATCAGATCAATTCTCTGGGATGAATTCAAGTTTGTGATGAACTCACTGCAGCAGCTGTGCTAATCTGCCCACCTCCATTTGAGGGCTGCTGGCTGAATAAATTTATAGGTTGTTTTGGGGCAGGAGGCCAGGCTTAGTTCTAATCCTTCTCATCTGTTCCCAGAGTCTCCCTCTGCTGGCCAGTTGGCAAGCTCAGGTGAGCTTGCCCCTAATTGCTTGGCTTCCAAAAAATACAAAGAAAGACAAAAATCACCTACCATGCATTGCTTTTGTTAGTGTCTCACCCTGAAGTATGTGTCCAAAATCAATGCCAAATGCTTTAGTTAAACTGAAGATCAAACATGTTGCCACAGAATAACCCAAAAGAAAGGATACATACCCCAAATTTACTTTTCCACAGTTGCTTTTTGGATTCACGGGGCAGCTATTGAGACAGTTGCTATGAGGACCAAACTGCTATTCCCAGCCTTTCCTTAAGCTAGATAGAGGTGGTGGCAAAAGTTCCCTAGGAGCTCTCTGACAGGGAGGTCGGGGGGACGGCACAGGTCGGGACACTGAATGACTTCCCCCAGAGGACAAGGTTTAGAGGAAAAAGGGATCTATTAAGAGTAGCTGTGAGAGTAGACATTTGTTATGCCAAGCTGATTTCTGCACAGGAGAGGAAAGAAAGGTCACCCTTCACTGAGAGTTCCAGATCAAAAGGAATGTTGATTGACAGGAAGCAGAGAAGATGGAGAGTATGGATGAGGACAGTTTAGTTGAAGCTTGGTTTGAGATGATCAAAAAGACTCCACAAAGAGTTGCTTAGATAAGTGGGCCAGGCCCACAGAACAGGTTTTCTTAGAAAGGGGTGGGGAGAAGAGCTGGCTGTGGCTAAAGTATGGCCTGGGCACCTTGGTTTAAAGCCAAATTGGCTAAGTGTCTCCAGCCCACTTGTTTCCTTATCAGTGAACCGTAGCAGCCAGCCCACACTGGACACACACTAATTGCCAAGTCATGCAAGATCAGTATGACAGTGACATAATGTGGCAGGGAGAAGACAGGACAGGGCAGGCATTTCGCCTCCTCCTCTTGTGTAAAAACAACAGCATCCTTCAGACAGGCTGGATCTGATGATAGGCTCCACTACTGCTGCTGCTGGGAAAGGCCTCGAGTCTTTCTTTCTGCTTATAAATGAGGTGGGTATTTTTGTGATTATTCACAAAAAACTCGAGCCAGCTCTAACCATATTTGGAAGACACACTGAAGCAGGCCTATTTTGTAGTTTCACCTCATGTTCCCTGAGCTTGACAGAGAAAAATTTAGAGCTGAATTTTTAAAGTTATTTTAGGAATGAAATTCCAACTTCTGTCTCTTCTGGTTGTAATATCATCTGCCTTGGTCCCTAAATGTTTTTATTGAAGAAAGTGCAGCCTGAGAAATCCATGGCCCCTAAGGAGAATAGATACAGCAATATAGAACCATGTTTTTGTTTTGTTTTGTTTTTTAATTTCTGTGGAGATTAGTTCAAAGCCTCCAGCTGATGTCTATAGAGTACTCAGGGGATTGGTGCATTCCTGGAATTCTCCAAGAATCCTGAACTTCAGATCCCCCATCGGCAGTCACAGTGTTTCTATCAGAGCCATTCTAAACTCCAAGGAAATAATCACTTCTGGGATTAAAAGAACCCCAATTAAGTTTGCATTAGTGAAAGCAATTTAATTTGAGGTTAAATCAGACCACTACCACTAAATGAGTGACTTTGCCTTGGTGGCTCTTCAGGGCAGTATTCAGGGAGAAAGTGAGAGAGTTTGGAGATGGGTAGGGACAGAGAGCTGAAAAGTCTTCACTGTGGTTCAGATGTTGAAGCTTTGATGTATTCTTGTTGCACTGAGGCTGAAGCTGGTTTGGAGTGGTTGAGAAATGTATTTCTTTGTATTGTAAAGATTGGTTCTTCATAAAAACAACCAGAGCATTCAACTAAGATGGTTTTACTTAATGTTTGTTGAGTGAAGAAGAGAATGAAACAGGCTTATGTGGGAGGCCTGGGCTACAACCCAACCTTCATTACATTGACTTTGGTGGCTATTGCCAAAGAAGACCCGAATGCTTCTTTGAGAATACATAACATAAAATATGTATTGCATGCACGCGCACGTGCACACATACACACACACACATACACACACATACACACACTCCCCTGTGTAGTTCACTCTTGCTGTTGCTGAGACTAGATAGTGTTATCACCAACCTCACAGAGCCAAGAGAGAATTAAATCACAAGCGTATGAAATGCTTGGAACACCCAGTGCTGCTGAGCAGTAACAATGTCAATGCAAGAACACATCTCTTTTCTCAAAGAGGGATAAGGAATGGTTTATTCAGTTGCTAAATATGAGTGACTAGAGGCCAAGGACACAGATTTAGGTCAATTCAAATTCCGTGTTCCAATGTGGAAGTGCTTACAGTAAAAAGAATTAAAAATTCATAAATCAATGCATTGGTGGGTCTATCAGGTTGATGGGCTACAGTAAAGTGGGATGAGGGTGGGAAACTCTGCTACTGGCTGTAGATGTTCTCTGACAATATTCTTAGCTCTTTTGTTGGAACTAGAATACTGTTCATATATTCTATAGAACTTTTATCTGCTAGTCACAGGGTGTTAGGTCCGATATAGATGTCAACAAGAAATGGATATTTAGAGGCTAAAGATACCTAAATAGTAATTAGAATTTTGTCCTGCAACATCCCAACCACTCCACACCACTGAGGCTTGAATCAGTCAATCAGCCTCAGCTGACACATCATCTTTCCATAAATTCTTGTTCAAAAAATCTGTTTCTCTCTGTTTCTTTTACAGGCTCTCATGTAATCTAGACTGACCTTGAACTTCCTATGTGGCCTAGGTTAATCTTGTACTCTTGATTCTCCCATCTCTACTTCCCAAGTGCGATGATTCTACGCATGTGATACCATACTGTGATACTCAAGTTATCTTTTGCATTGTATCATTGAAGATAGATATGCCAGTAAGAATACCAACACTGTCAGTACTGGTTTTTGTATTCATAACATAGAATGTTTAGCTAATAACAATGATGATGATGATAATAGTATCTTACAGTGCTTTTGGGAGGATCAAACTTGACCATGCCTAATAAGAAAAATTCTCAAGTACTGAAAGTATTTCATACCTCATATCTCATACTCATTGCAGCCCAGGAAGAAAGAATTGGCACAGACTACTACACCTTGAAGAGGAAAGGGTATGCTGGAAGTTTTTTTTTTCCACATGAACTTGCAAGTTCACCCTTAGACATGGATGTTCTAAGTTCACCACATTTGTATGGCTACAAAGAAATCAATCACTTTCTTCCAATAAGAACAAGTAACACTTATGTCATAGTCTGTTTTATTTTCTGCATAACTGGTAGGAAATATCTTGTGTTAGATAGTAAGACAGGAGCATTATCCTAAAGAGAGAGCTTGTAGTATCCTTTGAGCATCCAGATGATCTTCTACTTTCTAGGGTTGTATCATGTACATAACCACAGATCTAGAGCTGTCTCCTATTTCTCCTTGGATTGTTCTTGATGCTCCCTTGAGTGTTCAAAGTGTCAATTTGCTGTGACATAAGTGCCAGAGCCTCTGGGAGTTCCGGGTCTTTCCTAGCATTTACCACAAGGTACATCCATAAGGTCTTGGGAAAAGATTAAATTTCAAACACAAATGCCTATCTTTATTTCTCTTTCTTCACTGGCTACCCTCCCCCCAAAAAACCTGAGGATGCTCTCATTTGTGCTTGGCCTCTGAGATGCTGGATACTAATAGCTTGTAGGTGGTATCCTTGAGAACCCAGAAGAAGTAGAAATTAAACAAATAGAGACAAAAAGTTGGAATGTGTGGATGGATGGATGCTTCATTCTTAACTCTTCACAGCCTAGGTGCCCTCTATCAGTCCATGCATTACTTCAAGTTCAATTTCCATATCTTTACAACAGCAGCACTCCCAAATTCTGCTGGAGCTTTGCCCATTCTATTCCATTGTCACTTGATCTTGACTTTGATTCTTCATCTGTACCAGATTATTTTCACAGCTGTGTTTATCACTCTACCAGTTAATAACAATGACATGGACACATGCTAATGCAGATACACACACACACACACACACACACCTCTGCAAGTACTCACTGTATGAAAAGACCTATTGGTTAATTCTGCATAGATTCTTTAATTTTTATCCCTCCATGTGGAAGACATTTTTATATTTTCTAGATAGGAGAACTAAAGTGAGGGTAGGTACGTATAATAAGTTACCCAGCAACATCACTATTGCATTATGTAGCTCGGAATTGCATCTATCTATTTGTTTAACTCTACCTAATAATTACACAAAATTAACAATGGAAAGATAAAGAACACTTTCTGCTGTGAATATGAAATGTCCCTATAGACCCATGTGTTTAAATCTTTGGCTCCCAGATGGTGGTGATGTTTTGGCAAATAACAGAAACTTTAGGAAGTAGAACCAAGCTGAGGCTGGAAACTGGGTCTTGTAGATTGGCTTTATTTCCTGTCTAGTGTTGGCTTTCTGATTTATACAGACATGAGGAAGTAGCTTACATGCTTGCTGTCATAACTAAGAACCACTCTTGACATCATGCTTTCCTACCATGATGAACTGACTGTCCCCTGAGCCAGGAGCCAAAAATAATTCTTTTCTCTGTCAAGTTTTTTTTTTTTAATCAAATATTTGATCACAACAATTAGTGTTTATCCTACAGACACAAGGAGAAAGAACACCATCCCAAATCATGGCTAAATTAAAGCAAATTTTATTTGTGTATATGGGCTGTCTCTTTAAGGCAAGTTTCAAGCCAATTTCTCAAGTCCTTTTTATAGGACAAAAATCATTGGGTGGGGGATTTTGCACAAAGTGTGGTTACAGAGGTGAGACCAGGCAATTAAAGAAAGTGGGGCATGAAATAATGGGTACAGAACATTTCTGAGAACAGGCGGCTCTGGGGGGATGGTTTATGGAACATTCCATGGTTACTGGTGTAGGTCGAAATCCAGCATTGACAAATAGGAACTTAAGTTTTATGAAAACAGAATCTTAATTTGGCTAGAGCCTCAAAATGGCTCTTCAGCACCAAATGGGGACTCCTTAGAACAAAACATGGATGGGCTAGTATTTTATCAGTACTTGATACCTTAGACTACTCTCACTTGGCAAAATCACCAAACTACTGGTCATGTGATCACAGATTCACAGGTTGCCTAGATTTTTAGTTGAGATGTTCCATGTGTAATAAGTGTACCCACAAAAATCTGTATCATTATTCTTCTTGAGTGAAAATGCTTCAACCAAATCCAGCTGATCCAGAAGCCTTTCAAGGGTGTCTGTCCTCCATTTTATTAACATTCTACAAAATGACATGGATAGGGTCGTAGACTAGGTAAGAGCTGACTGGTGAAGTAAAAATGAGGATAGATGTGGTCTCTGGGTGTTTAGTGTACGTTATTGAATTCTAAATGTCACAAAACTGTGTAGGGCTGCTACCTTTATGTTAATATTGAAGAAACCCAAGCATAATGAAAGGACTTCTCACTATTCAGAGAGGACACTGTCGCCAAACTGACTTCTATTTTCCAAGAGGGGTTTGCTTATAATTAGAATATTGTATATTTCTAGAATATTAGCAAAAATAATGCCCAACATTCTAGTATACTCCTCCCGCCCCCAATTCAGTTCACCTTTCTGTTAACATCTCACAGTGTGATGGTGGAGGATTTTAAAAAAAAACAATCCAAAAGTTAGTACACCACTGTTGCTAAACTCTGGTCTTTATTTGAATTTTTTCATTTACTTATGTTAATGTTCCTAGTTAATTTTTTAAAACTTACGTAAAACATCACAGCATTTATGAGTTTAAACAAGTTCCAGAAGTTACAAATCTAAAATAAAGCATGTCAGGAGGCTGGACTCTCTGAAAGTTATTAGAATGTCTTGCATTTCTTCTCTTTGCTGGATGCCAGAAACTTTTCATCTTTCTTTGATGCACTTTTTCTGGTATCTGTCTGTGTGTACAAATTTTCTTCTTTTTTTATTTAAGAATTTTAAAAATTTATTTTATATACCAAACACAGATCCCCTTGTCATTTCTTCTCCTGATCTCCCCCAAAATTTCCCTATTGACCCACCTGCCATCCCCTGCTCTGAAAGGTAAGGCCGCCCATGGGGAATCAGCAAAGCCTGGTACATTTAGTTGAAGCAGGAATAAGCCCCTCTGCCCTGCATCAAAGCTGTGCACTGTGTCCCTCCATAGGTAATGGGCTGCACAAAGCAAGCTCACACACTAGAGATAGATCCTGATCCCACTTCCAGGGGCCCCTTAGACAGATCAAGCTACACACTTGATATGCAGAGGGCATAGTCCAGTTCCATGAAGGTTCCAGAGTTGTTGGTCTAAAGTTCATGAGTTCCCACTAGCTTGGTTCAGTCATCTCTGTAGATTTTCCCATCATAATTTCAACCCCCTCTTTTTTATATAATCCTTTTTCCCTCTCTTTGACTGGACTTCTGGAGCTTGGCTATAATTTCCTTCTTCTTGTAGACTTTCAAATCATAATGATTTTATGTATACTTTAAACCAGTGTGACTTTATTTTAATTACATCTGAAAAGATTCTGTTGTCCAATAAGCGATCTCTCCCTCACCCCCCTCCCCACACACACTCCATCTCACTGCAGTCTTTTTTCTACTAAAGCAACCAAATCAGGGTACAGCATGGCATTTTGTTAGCACACATGTACTGGTCTATACAGTTTGTTTTCTGTCTTGATCTTCATGACCCTGCAATCTTGATTACTGGAAATACACTACTCTTTTCACAGTCTAGACCTCACTTTTCAGTTATTGAAGCTTCCTTCCTGAGGGGCAGGTATGGGCCAACTGGTATATCAATCTCCCTAGTGACTTACAGAGCACATGGCATAGTTGGAGACTCAATAAATATTTGATAATTTGAGCACTGACAGACCTTCTGCTTTCCTATTATTATCCCAAACTCACTTACTCAAACATGAGACTAAAATCTTTTCTTTGTGTTAAGTACAACAAACCTATTCACATTGCTAATGCTAAATTATATTTTTATCATCCAGTATTATGTCAAGTGCCATTACAAACACGGAGTTGGACATAACCCCTGCATGGTGGTATTGGCAATCTAAATGACACGAAAGTGCAGGTCACCTGCAAGAGATGAGTTAGGTATGAAGATTCTTCAGCTTCTCAGTGTTCAGATGAACAGACAGATTTCTCTTCCTTTGTAATATATGGCTAGGAGAATCCAATTCTTTCAATGAATATTAATGATAGCCAAACAGATAACCCTCTTTCATCTCATCCTTCAATGCAATTTAGGACTAAAGAGAGAGCATATATAAATTAGTGTATTGACAACTTGGAGTTCTAGGCTAGTTAGATTTTTGCATGATTGTTTGTTCGTATTTTTGCTCACACATTAATATATTTATTCTAGGAGCAGTGTAAAGCCATCATGGAAGAGAAAGCATGAATACATCACTGAGCACAAAGTGCAGTCTCCTTTCTTTCTTTCTTTCTTTCTTTCTTTCTTTCTTTCTTCCCCTCTCTCTCTTTATGTATTTCCTTCATTACCTCCCTCCCTCCCTTCCTTTCTGGATTTCATTATGAATACAATCACATCCTTCATTTTTTCCTCCACCTCTCCCTAGGTTCCTCCTAACATATCTTCTTCTCTTTTTAATTTAGAAATAGTCCACTAAGTCCAATTAGTGCTTCTGTAAAAGTGGGGCCATGCACTGGATCCTGGAAACCTACCTAGTGTCCACATCCTCAAAGAAGAATAATCATCCCTATACTTATCAATGGGAACAGCTCCTCTGTAAAGGGCGGGGCGTTGAAAGCTCTTCTGTATGAATGCTGGAATTTTGATTGGCTTGACCTAAATGGAAGATATTTTTCAAACTCCCCACCATGCTCAGGGAAGAGAGTGAATGAAGGAGAAAATAATTGGGGGATTGGAGGAGTGCTGTGAAAGGCTGTTCTGGTCTTGACATGGCCACTACACTCAATAACTCACCGTTGCTATAGTTACCTGAATAGCATCAAGTCCAGGTTTTTTAAGTTACCATATGTTGCTAAAGTCTATTTCCACAGTTTCAATATAGACACAAAACATCTCTTTGTAGTATTAGTTTTTCATGATTAATGTTTGAATTCCCTTCCTTGGAAACAGACCCTTGAGCTTTTCTTAGCTTTATCTTGGGTTGCTGAGATCATCTGCTCAAAATTCAATCCCCAGTGCAACAATGGTAGAAGAGGATTCTGGATTAGGTTACAAGTACTATGCTCTCATGAATGTGTTAATTTTGCTGTGGCAGGTGGATTCATTATCATGAAACTTCATTTATTATAAGTGTACTTTGAACCCTTCATCTCTCTTTTTTGCTCAAGATGTCTTCCACAAAGTTCACAACAAAGTCCCCCACTAGATGAGATACCTTGGTCATGAACTTCCTATTCTCTAGAATTGTGAGAGACTTGTATTGTTTATAAAGTACCAAGTCTATTCTATTCCATTGTGACATCACAATCGGACTAAGACACATCTGTATGCGATACAGTTTTTCAAAGATAATTAAAATTCAAAAAATTCATTTACCTAAACTCTAATCCACTATTTTGTTGTTTGATGTTCTTATAAAAAATAGACTAGGTGGCTTCTCCAATTTATTTCACCAAAGACTTAAAGTTCTTTTCATACAAGTCTATCACTTGTTTGGCTAGTTACCTCAAGATATTTTATACTATTGTGGCTATTGTAAAGGATGTCATTTCCCTGATTTCTTTCTCAACTGGATTATCATTTGTATATAGGAAGGCTACTGAATTTTGGGGGGATGGAGTTAATCCTGTATCCAGCCATTTCACTGAAGGTGTTTATCAGCTATAGGAGTTCACTGATAGAATTTCTGGGGTAACTTATGTATACTCCCATATCGTTTGCAAATAGCAAAAGTTTGACTTCTTTCTTTCCAATTTGAATCCCTTTGATCTCCTTTTGTTGTCTTATTGCTCTAGCTAGAACTTTGAGTGCTATATTAAATAGATATGGAGAAAGAAAATAGCTTTGTACTGTTGCTTATTTTACTGAAATTTCTTTGAGTTTTTCTTCATTTAATTTGATGTTGGCTGTTGACTTGTTATATATTTCTTTTATTATGTTTGGGTATGTTTCTTATATCCCTAACCTCCCCACGACTTTTATTGTGAAAAAGTGTTGGATTTTATCAAAGGGTTTTTCAGCAGCTAATCAATTAATCATTTTTTTTCTTTCAGCTTGTTTATTTAGTGGATTACATTAACTGATATTTGTATGTTGAACCATCTCTGCATCTCTAGGCTAAACCTACTTAATCGTGGTGAAAAATTTTTAGAAATATTTTCTTGGATTTGATTTTCCAGTATTTTATTGAGTATTTTTGCATCATTGCTCATGAGGGAGATGGGTCTGTAATTCTCTTTCTTAGTTGCATCTTTGTGTTGTTTGGGTATCACGGTAACTGAAGCTTCATAAAAAGAATTTGGCACTGTTTCTTCTGTTTCTATTGTGTGTCTTGCCTGTCTGGCCCAAAGTCAGTAACAGCAGTTCCAAATAATCACACAAAGTCTTTTACTAATTACATGCTGTTTGGCACTAACTCATAATTAGCAAAATGGGTTAGTACCTTTTCTCAGAGCATTTTTGTCTTCTTTTTTCTACATCTGCCTGGCATCTCTGCTCTGCCTTCTCTTCCCAGAGTTTCCTTAGTCTGATAGCCCCACCCATATTTCATGTATGCCTTCTAGCCAATCATCATTTTTTTTTAAACCAATAAGAGAGACAAATATTTACAATGTACAAGAGTACAATCCCACAGCAATTGTGTACAACAATTTGAAGAGTATTGCTATTAGCTCTTCTTTGAAATTCTGGTAGAATTCTAAACAGAAATGTTCTAGCTCTGGGATTTTTGGGTGTAGGGTTAGGAGGGGGAGACTTTTAGTAACTGCTTCAATTTCCATAGGAGTTATAGGTCTATTTAAATTATTTATCTGGTCTTAACATAGTAAAAATAGACATCTTACTAAAGCAATCTACAGATTCAATGAAATTCCCATTAAAATTCTAACATAATACTTCACAGACCACAGAAGAACAATACTCATGTTCATATGGAAAAACAAAAATCCCAGATAGCTGAAACAATCAGTAATAAATAAATAATAAAAGAACTGCTAGAGGCATCACCATCCCTGACCTTAAAGTCTACTAGAGTGGTCTTATAGTAGTCTATATAGTAATAAAAACACCTTGGTACTGGCATAAAAACAGACATGCAAACCAATGGAATCATATAGATGTTGATGTAAATTCACACACCTATTAACACCTAATTTTAAACAAAATAAAAAAAAGTGGAATAAAGAAAGCATCTTCAACGAATGGTGTGAGCATAACTGGATGTCAACATGTAGAAAAATGCAACTGAAGTCCGAATGGAGGAGTAACCTCCATTTGTTACATTGACACTGGTAGAAGAGAAAGCAGAAACTACCCTTGCATGAATTGACAAGAGACAACTTCCTGAATATAACACAAGTAGCACAAACACTGAGAACAACAATTAATAAATGGGATCTCCTGAATCTGAGAAGCTTCTGTAAGGCAAAGTACATGATCAATAAGACAAAAACAACAGCCTACAGAATGGGAAAATATCATCACCAACCCCACATCTGACAGAAGGCTCAGATCTCCAAAATATATAAAGAAGTCAAAAAGCTAGACATTAAAAAACAAATAACCCAATTAAAAAATGGGATACTGACCTTAACAGAGCATTCTCAATAGAAGAATCTCAAATGGCCAAGATTAAAGAATTTTTCAACATTCTTAGCCATCAGAAAAATGCAAACCAATATAACTCAGGTAACATCTTATACCTATCATAATGGTTAAAATAAAAAAATACTGATGACAGCTTATGCTGGAGAAGATTTAGAGTAAGGAGAATACTTTTCTACTGCTGTTGGGAGTGCAGACTTGTACAGCCACTTTAGAAATTGATATGATGGTTTCTCAGAAAACTGGGAATCAATCTACCTCATAAAACAGCTGTACCAGTCTTAGGTATATATCCAAAAGATGCTCAATTATACCACAAGGACACTTGATCAACTATGTTCATAGCAACATTATTCATAGTAGCCAGAAAATGAAAACAACCTAGATGTCTTTCAACCAAAGAATGGATAAAGAAAATGTGATACATTTACAAAATGGAGTATTACTCAGCAGTAAAAACCAAGGACATCATGAAATCTGCAGGCAAATGGATGGAACCAGAAAAATTATTCTGAGTGAGGTAACCCAGACCCAGAAAGAGAAACATGGTATGAACATACTAATAAGTGGATAATAGAGGTAAAGCAAAGGATAACCAGGCTACAATCCACAGTCCTAGAGAAATTAGGTAACAAAGAAGGCCCAAAGAGAGAACACATAGATTTTCCTGGAAATAGAGATCTCCTGAATAAACTGGGGCTATGGCACATCTGTGTGTGTGGGGGGGGGCAGGGTAGAGGATGGGAACATGAGACATCCAGTTGGATGGATTGTGGGTAGGATGGAGAGGAGCATACTGAAAAAAAGTCTTGATGGGGGGAGCATTTTAGGGTTAGGGAGAAACCTGGTGCCAGGGAAACTTTTAGGCATCTACAAGGATGACCCCAGCTAAGACGTCTAGCAAGAGTGGAGAGGGCACCTGAACTGTCCATCTATTGTAATCAGATTAGTGACTCCTCTAATTGTCATCATAGAGCCTTCATCCAGTGACTGACAGAAGCAGATGCAGAGATCCACAGCCAAGTACTAAGCAAAGCTCCAAGTTCCTTCGATCCTGTTGAAGAGAGAGAAGAGAAATGAGGAAATCCATAGAGCAGCTTACTTGAGCTCATAGGTGCTCACGGACTCTGGGGACTGACAGCTAGTGAGACTTTAAGGAACTGACCTAGGCCCTCTGCGTGTTTGTGACACTTGTGTTGCTTGGTCTGTTTATGGAGCTCTTGGCAGTGGGACAAGGACCTGTTTCAGGTGCTTGAGCTGGTTTTTGGGAACCTGTCCTCTATGCTGTGTCTCGTCACCCAAACTTGATGCAGGAGGATGAGCGTGGTCCTGCTCCACCTTGATGTATCATGCTATGTTGATGCCCATGGGAGGTCTTCCTTTTTCTGAATTTAAATACAGGAGGAGTGGATGGGAGAAGGGGGATAGAGAGGGGGAAGAGGTGGGGGACTGGAGGGAGGGAATGGAAAAAGAGGAGGGAGAGGATACTGTGATCTTGATGTAAAATAAATACATTTTAAAATTAATTAACAAATAAGATAGACTAGAAAGCCCACACACGTACAAGTCACATGAAGTTATTGGAAGATGGTTTGTTAATAAGTCAAGGAGAGCAAATTTAGCAGAAAGTATCCCCGCTAATACTCTGATGTCAGTCTCATATCTTCTAGAAATGTGTGAAAATAGTATTGTGTCCTTGCCATTTCCTGCCATGAAATACACTAAGATGGTAGTCAGGGATGTGGAGTCCAGGGTAGGAAGCGGTGCTTCAAATGTCCATGCAACTGTGACCAAGCTGCTTCTCCACTCACCGCTAATAGTTTGTGGTCTATGAGTGTGTACAAGGAAAGCCAGCAGAGGTTTCCTTTGAGAATGGGTCAAGTTCAAAAGAAAAGAGAGAAAGCATAGGGAGAATGAGCTGACAATGTCTCTCCTTCCACATTGCCATTATCCTAAGGCCCACCACTGCAGTTGGAAGAAGCAAGGGGGTTATTGGAATTTTGTGAATTGAATAAAATTTTCTTATAGAAGAATGAGACAACAAGAACTGAA
Source organism: Sigmodon hispidus (assembly GCA_004025045.1). Classification (NCBI taxonomy): domain Eukaryota; kingdom Metazoa; phylum Chordata; class Mammalia; order Rodentia; family Cricetidae; genus Sigmodon; species Sigmodon hispidus. The sequence continues at coordinate 67,949 of PVIH01010825.1, forward strand.
AATAAAAAGTAACTAACAGAAAGAAGTTCCAGGGCTGGGCTGTAGGCCAGTAGCTGAACACTCTCCCAGCATGCATGATGTCCCAGACTTAGTGCATAGCACTACAAGACAGCCAACGAAGAGAAATTCTATTCATGTACTCTGCATGAATCTCCTCTCATCTCCAAGATTTTGATAACAAACCTGCCTCATGGAGCATTGTTAGGAGTAGCTCACTGAAAAAATTTGCATCACTCTTGTAAGAATGCTCTAACAATCTGTGATTTCCCTGAAAGCAGACACTGTGATTTCATGGTTCATCTTTTCATCCCATAATTGGCAGGCAGTCTTTGGGCATTTGTTGAATGATTAAGTGGTGGCTGTTGTTCCTAATACAAAGAGTAAACAGATGGCCAATTGCTCAGAGCTGGGGCTGCTAGGTGCCAGTTTTATGTGCTAGCCCCAGGCTAGTATGCAAAATGGCAGAACATCATTTAAAGTTCAGGATGGAGCATACAGAAGGAGCAAATGATAAAGAAAGACACACAATTCCCTAAATGGATGATTTTTCTTGAATGTTCGACATTCAGAAATCCCTAAATTTATTACAAAGAAATCCTTACAAATGGTACTGTGTTCAATGGTGTTAGAGGTTCCAAACTTTCCCTCAAAACACAAAACACAGACAGACAGACAGACAGACCACACTGGCTCACATACCATACATTAAGACACAAAGACATAGTCTGCAGGAACTTAGGGGTCTTCCTGTTTCTATGAGGCAAATCCGAGCATCCTTAGGCACATGGACAAAGCTTCTACTTGAGGACCCAAGAACAGTTGCCTCCTCACTGCACTGAGGAGAGGACCCAGGGTTTTGTACATTTTGAGGATGTGTTCTAACTCTGAGCTACACCGCCAGCACTCACACTGTTTTAGCTCACATTCTCCCATGTCCCCACCACATTTCCAACCAGACATGTTTGCTCACCTTTAGCCCTAACTGTACCCACTTTGCCATTTGCCAGTGTTTCCCTTTTCCACACAGCTGTCTGCTTCTCTTGCCAGACTCAGCCCTGGCATGGCTTCCTGGGGTACAGAGGAAGTTTTTCCAGGGAATGATGATCTCATCAAAGCCCATTGTCACTGTTTGTTTGTATATAAGTCTCTGGGATTGCACTGGGAGCTTCCCAGAGTACCTCTCCTCATCTTTCCCCCTGTACTTAAATCTCATCTGATCTGATGAAAAGCGAAAGACTGTCCTACAGCTTTGGTTAATTGAAGATTTAATTTGGATCATATACATTGGTAAAAAGAACTCACACACCTCATTTAGCCTGCTGTGATGAGGAAATGGAGCTGAGAGAAGCAGAGCTGCTTGTTCCAATTCTTCTAATGTTTAACTGTGAGAATGGAAACTTGAACTGAGGACTCAGCACTAGCCAGGTCTCAAGCATTTCACAAGCATACCTTCACCTCCTGAGTATTCCTACACCTCCTGTACACCTAGGAGTACAGGCATCACAGTGTCTGCTGGCTTTCATCGCACTTCTGGGAATCACAACTCTGCTCTTAATGCTTGTGTGAAAAATGTTTTATTTACTGAGTCTTTTCCCCAACTCCTTTCTTGCCCTTTGGCCCTTAGACAAATGTTGAGAATGTCTGAATGATCATAGACAAATTCAGCTCAACAATTCATGGCCATCTTGTATTAGAGAGTGCTTAACCATGGGTTTGACTTTCTGGTTTCTGGGTTTTTTTTGTTTTTTTTGTTTGTTTGTTTTTTAGTGTGTGTGTGTATGTGTGTCCTATTATGCATATGTGGCGGTCCAGAGACAATATGGAAATTATTTCTTTCCTTCTACCATATAGATTCCAGGTATTGAACTCAAATCATCAGGCTTGATGGCAAATAAGAATCCACTGAACCATCTTGCATGCCTGGATGTGACTTTCATAATACTTCTAGCTATGTGGGAAAGCGATATTTACTTGTGTATAAGAAAGAATGCTGCTGTTGGTGAATACAGATTATACTAATAACAGATCAAGGAGAAATTATTTCTAGTCCTTTGAAGGCTAGGCAGTTTTGCTGATAGAAAAACAGGTAGAAAAACTATGTTGGTAAAATCATAGCAGGAAGTCACGAGATGTTTAGGATGAACAGTGAATATGTGGTTCTAGGACAGGACAGGTCAGGACCGAAGGCTGGTGCATATGAAGATAGACTGATGCCAGAGCATATATTGGATTTTGGATTTTGAACTTGGGCAGCGCGATACCTTAGGAAGTTTTCTGCTGTTACATAATTCATTCTATAAACATGTGCCTTTCACACAGACATACAGTGTATTCAGGATGAAGCGTAATAACATCTACTGGGACTCTCAAAATGTTGAACAATACCATCTTTAAAAGAGCAAGGGGGGAATTGAAGCCACTCTCATTCAAAAGGTCAATAGCCCATCAAAAGCAAAGGGGTGGGGGGGGCGTGGCAGAGCCCAGTGCTGTGGCAGTGGGGGGAGGGAGGATGATTAGGAGTCTTAATGAGCACTTTCTGTATTCCCTCCCATAGGAGAGGAATGGGCTTAGCTTTCCCAGAAGAAGGGCCTGGGTATTAAGAGAGGAAATACTGACCCTGGAGGTCTGGAGTGTGGGAATGCAGTAGGCTGTCTGTTTCTGTGGGCAGGGCCTACTTTCCCATGGTGCAGAGTCTGCATTTTGTTAGTCTGTGGGGGAGTTTTTACTAAATACCTTTCCCACTCACAAATACTTTTTAACCTAGCAACCAATGCACCGGAGCACAGCTACCTCAAACCCACTCCCAACCTCTTATTACCCAGACGGCTGCACCTTTCTGGACGTCCCTTTCACTCCCATCCACTCTTTAAGGGGACATAATGACTAACGACCAATGGATATCTATACAGAGAATAAAGAAATAAGCTCCCCATATCTGAGGCCATGAGAATACTTGGTCCCCTAAGTACCAGGTAGAATGTTTTTACAGAAAAGACACAATTTTTTTGTAGAATGTAGACCAATGATGGTCAACCTCCCTAATGCTGCATCTTTTTAATATGAGGTCCTCATGTTGTGGTGACTGCCCAGCCACAAAATTCATAACAGTGATTTCGCTACTGTTATAATGTAAATATCTGATATACAGGATATTTGGTGTTTGGGTCGCAACCCAGTGACTGGGAACCAATGCTCTAGAGTGTGTGAGTGTAAGGAGGTGGAGACCAGGGTGGCAAGCTAATGAACAGAGATGTTGTAGCCTTCCCACTCCTTGTAGATACTAAGCCTGTCTGGCATTTCTACTCTGCTGTGTTATTCTCTAATAACCAAATGGGTTTTGCACCTGACATATTGACAGACAGTGATCACCTGGGGAGAGACAAATACTTTCTCTTATGGCTCAGTCAGATGAAGCACTGCCTAGCCATTAAACCACTTGGACATGAGCTCACCATGGCAGTCTTGTTCCTTGTACTGACAAGCTTCTGAAAATTCAAGCTTAAAAATCTTTGCATTTATGCAGGCCTTCCTTTGAAGGTATTCAGGACATATATCCCTAATTTTTTCTTTTTTAGTATGTTGATTACTTAAGGACTGAACAACACATGAATGCGGACACACATACACACACACACACACATACACACACAATTCAAAGGTAGATTGTGTCTTAGATTGCTTTCTATTTCTGAAGTCAGATCTTTGAAGACTCCAGCCTTCATCATTTCCAACCTACGAATTACAACACAAAACTTGGGAAGAATTCACTTTATAACTGGAAGCAAGTTAGTCATCAACATCACACCCAGATAAACATGTTTTACATGCTGTTACCTGTGCTTCTATGGACCCAAATCACTTTTTACTCTCTTAGATGAGATGTCTAAATTTATCGTCAAAATTATCTAGCACATTGTTTCCCCAAGGACTGGGCCCCTGAGAAGCTACCTATGATCCAGTAGATAGCCTTGAGCTTTCCACATGCTGGCAACACCAATCAGACTCAGTAAGTTTCTAAAATCATGTAAAACCAGGAGGGAATGGTGCTGGGCAGAATAGGGGAGGGATTGGAGGGGAGGGAATTGGACGTGAACTTGGTTAAAATACATCATATGCATGTATAAAATGTTTAAACATTAAAAATCAAAACAAATAATTCTCAGCAGAAACCAATATAGCCTTATTTTAATATGAGTGCTCTATTAGAATAATTTTCCATTACATGGAAATAATGCAATTTTGAGAGAAACAGAAACCATTCCTGCTTTGTATGCAGGCTCCAAGTGGGCAAGAAATGAAAGAAGGGACTTTACTCATGTGGTCACTTAGAGAACTGAAGAAATAAAAATGTAGAAAGGACATCCAGGACCATGTTAGAACAAACAAAGGAATACTTATATTTCCTTGAATAATCTCTCTTCTTTCTTATCATATTTTTAGCAAGAGTTACATGTAAAATAGCTATATTAAGGTATTATGGACAAGTGTAATGTGTACAAATTGAAAAATTTGGATATGTCTGATTTTATCTGAAACCATCACCACAATCGAAGTATTATATCTATGTGTGTGCATAATCTTTAAAAACTTCCTGTGCCTTTTAGGCGTGTGTGTGTGTGTGTGTGTGTGTGTGTGTACATGTGTTTGTTTTATGGTAAGGAAATATTATATTTGATTCTATTTTACATATTAGAAAATGAGGCTTGAATAAATTAATTAATTCTTTAAAAGTCAATTGGGTACTTGAGCATGACATGTACATGTCTATTAAGCGCAATGACTAGTAACTGACAAAAATCTCAAAT
>PVIH01010826.1:0-50692 GCA_004025045.1 Sigmodon hispidus
GACTGCTTTCATTGTGTCCCACAAGTTTGGATACGTTGTAGATTCATTTTCATTGAATTCTAGGAAGGCTTTGATTTCTTTCTTAATTTCTTCCTTGACCCAGAGATGGTTCAGCTGAGTGATGTTTAGTTTCCATGAGTTGGTAGGCTTTCTTTGGGTTTTGATGTTGTTGAACTCTAACTTTAGGCCCTGGTGGTCCGATATGGATTATTTCCATGTTTTTGTATCTGTTGATGTTTGCTTTATGACCAATTATGTGGTCAATTTTGGAGAAAGTTTCATCAGGAACTGAGAAATATATATATTCCTTTGCCTTTGGGTGGAAGGTTCTGTAGATATCTATGAAATCCATTTGCTTCATAACCTCTTTTAGACTCCTTATTTCTCTGTTGAGGCTCTGTCTGATTGATCTATCCAGGGTTGAAAGTGGGGTATTGAAGTCTCAAACTATTAGGGTGTAAGAATTGATGTGGGATTCGAGCTTTAGCAATGTTTCTTTTACATAAGTAGGTGCCCCTATATTAGGGGCATAAATATTTAAGATTGAAATCTCTTCTTGACCAATTTTTCCTGTGATGAATAAGTAGTGACCATGTTGGTCCCTTTTAATTGCTTTTAGCTTAAAGTCTACTTTGTTAGATATTAGGATTGCAACCCCTGCTTGTTTCTTAGGACCATTTGACTGGAAAATCTTTTGCCAACCCTTTATTCTAAGCCTGTGTCTGTCTTTGCAATTGAGGTGTGTTTCTTGTAGGCAACAGAAGGATGGCTTCTGTTGTTGTATCCATCTTGTTAGTGTGTGACGTTTTACAGGAGAGTTGAGACCATATTAAGCGAAATTAATGACCATTGATTCATATTTCCTGCCATTTTTGGTGGTAACTTGTTTGTATTTCCTTTCTCTAGGGTATTCTTCTGTGGAATTATTGATTGTTTGTGATTTCATGGGTGTATCTGGGGTCCTTAGGTTGGAGTTTTCCCTGTAATACTCTGTAGTGCTGGATTGGTAGATAGATATTCTTTCAGTCTGACTTTGTCCTGAAATACCTTGTTTACTCCATCTATGATGATTGATAATTTTGCAGGGTATAGTATTCTAGTTTGGCAGCCATGCTGTTTTAGCGTCTGTATAACTTCTGACCAAGCCCTTCTAGCTTTCATCGTTTCCATTGAATAGTCAAGCGTTATTCTGATGGGTCTGCCTTTATATGTGTGTTGGCCCTTTTCTTTTGCAGCTCTTAAAATTTTTTCTTTGTTCTGTATGTTTTGTGGCTTGATTATAATGTGGCGCGCTGACTTTTTTTGGGGATCATATCTATTTGGTGTTGCTTCCACACAGAAAAAATTCTTTCTAATAGAAAGCCAGAGCTTTTAAAAAGATGTACAGTAGTTAATTTTACTGTACAAAATGGGGTAGTCTGAGCAAGAAATAGCTTGAATTCTACCATATGCCAGGAAACAACAGGATTTAAAATATAAGAAGATAGAAGATGACTGTGGAACAATCAAAATGATGAAGTTACAAGCCAGAAGGATAAAGACATATTTTATAAAACATAGAAACATGTCATTTTGTTCTCTACTAACGAAATGAAAGCTCATGACCAGCTTTCTGGAGGAAATACTGATTGCCCCAGACTGGGAATAGAAGTCTCTTTACAAGGGCTGGAAAGGCAGGTAAAGAATGGCAGAACGTGGGGCCCAGAGAAAGTACCAGGTCAGGACCTTGAGACTAGGCCGGGTCAAAAACCTCTTATTAGACTCCCCTGACACCCTGATTTAATCTCTGGAAGCCACATAAATGACAGGTGCTATGGTCCACATCAATAATCACAGCACTCCAAAAGCAAGACAGTACTCAGAGATTCAAGAATTTTCCAGAAGCTCCCAGGGCAGCTAAGCCTAAACTGAGTATCACAACAACAGAAATAAGAGATCCTCCCTGGCTTAAGATCATCTGACCCCTACATGTATACCATGATATCATCTGTACTAGCTTCATATACATGTGTAATTAATAAATAAAGTGAAACTCAGAGAGACCCCCAGCCTCTGCTGCTGAGCATTGGGATTAAAGATTTGTGTCAATGCTGCCTGGTCTACAAAGCTAGTTCTAGAACAGCCAGGGATTAACAAAAAAAAAAAAGTCAATGTACCTTAAATATAGTAAAATAATAAATATTTGATGTTTAAAAAGAGAAAAAAAAACAGATAAAACATTGAAGCTATTCAAGATGGAGAAATAACTCAGGACTCCACTGAAAATTGGTGTGGCAGTCTGAATGCAACTGGCCTCCTCCATAAGCTCACTGGAAATAGCACTATTAAGAGGTGTGGCTTTGTTGAGTAGGTGTGGCCTCGTTGCAATACCCATACCACTACTGGGGCAGGCAGGCTTTGAGGTTTCCTGTGCTAAAGCTACCACTCAAAGTCTCCACTGACTCTGATTTCTGCAGGTCAAGAAGTAGCAAGCACTATGTCTGCTTGCAAGTGGCCATGCTCCCCACCATCATGAAAACAGACTGAACCTCTGAACTGTAAGCTTCCACCTCAATTTATTGTTTTCCTTTGTAAGAGTTGCCATGGTCATGGTGTCTCTTTATAGCAACAGAAACCCTAACTCAGAAAATAGATAGAAAAAGTCATTCCTGTACTATTTCTCTTGCTACTTCCATAAGCTATGTGTATTTTTTACACAACACTTTTTTCAACTATTCATTCATCTAACCAACATTGACAGAAGGCACTAAGCTAGACAGCAAAAATGACAGATAGATAGGTAGATAGATAGATAGATATTTAGGAAAGAAGGATACTGTTTCAGAGCACATGGAACTATTTACTTATGAAATATACTTTCAAATATTTTATTTAAATATTAAGTTTATACACACACACAGACAAATTCTTAAGAATGACTTTTATGACCTTCCTGAAAGTCAATGAGGTATAAACTAGCCAAAATGTTCTGGATGTAGCACATAAATGTGCTTTTCCTATCTCAGAATCATAATCATCAACTCCAAATGGAGCATCCAGTTCATCCATATTTAGATGACATGTAAGAAGAAGCAACCAAAACCTAGATTAAACATTTTAATATTCCCATCATTCATTCTTTTTATTTTGTTATTGTTTATTTTTGTCAAAGAGCTAATGAATAACTTCATACAAAAAGCCATTAGAAGTTTCTACTGACATATTAGCAAGGCAAAATTGAAAGGGTCAATAAGAAAAGTAAGTTCATTAGTATCTAAAGTTTCCAATCCTGTCAGTGACAACCCAAATGCTATATAACATTGCCAGTTCTACTAAGGCCTGACAATTAATGTCAATTTAAAGAGCATTATTTATCTACCAAACAATACTGAAATGATAAGGTACTGAGGTTATTTTTCTCCTAGTATATGTTTAAGTAATTTGCTATAATATTAGAAAACAAAGAATCTTTACGAAATAAATAAATATTAAAACCAGTATTAAGACTCTGGCCAGGGAAGCAGATAGGCTAATACCCTATCTTCACCTCTCCATCAACTTCTCCAAATTAAATCCCCCAGTCTTGTCCCTAACTCTGTAGCAGACCACCTGCTAGTACCTCCCTACCCCATTCTCCAAAGAACCACACAAGTCTACCCCTCTTAATCACTACCTCCTTAGTCCTCTTTAGTCCAGTTCCTAACTCCAGCAGTCACTCCCTAGGAACCCACAGGTTATTCTAAAAAGCAAGTATGCTAATTATAGCTCATCATCTCTGTTAGTATTTTGCACGTGGAAGAACTTGCTAGCACACTGCCAAGGAGCCATATTAGGTTTATTAAAGTAATGGGTGGAGAGGGGGAAGAGAAAGAAAGGGTGGGGTTGCAGAGAGCAGAGAAGGAGAAAAAGAGAGTCTCCCATGTGGTTGGGGCTCTTTAAAGGAAAACCATGCAGACACGCCCGAGATTGGGGGGGAGGGGGCGCCAGGATATCTCTCTCTCTCTCTCTTTCTCTCTCTCCCCCACCCCCCTCCTACTGCCTGTGGATCCTGATGGAATCTCAGCTATTCTCCAGTACCACATCTGCCTTCATGCCAAGCTTCCCACCATGATGATATTGATCTAAACCTCTTAACAGACAGCCCAAGTTAAATCTTTCCTCTATGAGAGTTGTCAAGGTCACTGTGTCTCTTCATAGTAATGGAACACGAACTAAAACATACATCATACAAATAAGGCCAGTGCTCACACCTATCAGGCCATGGTCATGGTGTCTTTTCATAGCAATAGAACACTGACTAAGACACACATTGTACCTAGAAGCCCCAGTGCTCACACTTATCAGGACCCCAGAAGATTTTCCTACCAGGCAACACACAGACACCACACTACTGAAAACAGAAGAGGGCAACAGAAATCAAGAAACAAAACACTCAACCAACAAAGACAACACCAGATCTCAGCATACAGAATTATAATATTCCCAATACCAGATACCCAAATGCCAAAAAGAAAAAAGAAGAAGAGGAGGAGGAGGAGGAGGAGGAGACAGGAGAATATGTCTCCACTAGAGTCAAGAAACACTACCACAGATGTCCCTAAATATCTCAACATATCTGAAGCACAAAAAGAAAAAAAGACCCTATGATTATAATAGAGGTCCTTAAAAAGGAAATTAACAAATCCCTTAAAGAAATCTATGAAAACAAAAACAGTGAAAAAAGTTAAACAGTTCAAGACTTGAAAATAGAAATAGATCATTAAAGAAGACCAATACTAAGGAAAATATGAAAATGAAAAATTTAGGAACTTGAACAGGAACCACAAAGGCAGTTTCACCAACAAAATACAAGAGATAAAAGAGAGAATTTCAGACATTGAAGACACAATAGAAGAAAGGGATACAATGGTAAAAGAAAATGGTAAATCTAAAAATCTCCTTGCACAATACATCCAGGAAATCTGTGACACTATTTAAAAAAAACTAATTTAAAAATAATAGGAAGTCTTTCTACAAAATATTTCAACAAAATCATACAAGAAAATGACTCTAACCTAAAGAAGGACATGCATGGCTATGAATGACAAGAAATATACAGAATAGCAATTGGATTAAACTAGAAAAGAAAAGAAAGTTCCCTTGCCAGATAATAATCAAAACACTAAATATACAGAACAGGGAAGAAAAAAACGAAAGAAGAACAGTAAAAACTGCAACAGGAAAAGACGAAGTAACATGTAGAAGAGCCTCAGTGGAGACTATAAAAGTCAAAAGGTCCTAGACAAATGTGCTGCAGACTCTAAGAAACAACAAATGCCAGCCTACACCCAGCAAAACTTTCTGTCACCATGGATGAAGAAAATAAAACATTTCATAATAAAACCCAGTGTAAGTAATATTTATCTTCAAAACTATAAAAGATACTAGGAATTAAATTTCAACCTAAGGAGGTTAACTACAACCAAGAAAACGCAAGAAACAAGTAATCTCAAAACTAGCCAAAAAAAAAAAAAGGAGGCAGAGAGAGAAAATAATTGGTTATAAATATCTTTCAACATTAATGGTCTCAATTTGCCAATAATAAGAAACAATCTAACAGAATGGATGCAAAAACAGGATAGACCTTTCTGCTGCATCCAAGAAACACACCTTAATATCAAGAATAGACATTGCCTCAGAGTAAAGGGTTATATAAGTATATTCAAAGCAAAGGGACATAAGAAGCAAGATAGTGTGGTTATTTCAATATCTTACAAAATAAACTTCAAAATAAAACTAAGAGATAGAAAAAGGTACTACATACTCAAAGGAAAATTCCACCAAGACAACATTTCAATTCTTAACATATATTTCCCAAACACAAGGGCAGGCAAATTTGTAAATCACAAAACAACCAAACAAACAAAAAAAAACTACAAAAACATTACTAAAGTTTAACTCATATATTGACCATCATACATGATAGTGGCAGGCTTCAATACCCCACTTTCACCGATAGATATGTCATCCAGAAAAAAAACTAAACAAAGAAATGTGAGAGCTAACAGATGTTACAAACTAAATGAACCTTACAGATATTTACAGAATATTTTACCCAAACACAAAAGAATATAACTTCTCGGCACTTCATGGAACATTTTCCAAAACTGGCCACAAACTTACCCACAAAACAAGTCTCAACAGATAGAAGAAATAAGCCCTGCCTTCGATCAGATTACCACAGATTAAAATTTAACAGATGGAAACTTAACTACTTCCTATTGAATAAAAAATGTGTCAATAAAAATATTAACAGACTTTCTAGAACTAAATAAAAATAAATCGACAATGTACCCAAAGTTAAGGAACAAAATGAGAGTGGGCCTAATAATGAAGTTTATAACACTAAGTGCTTCCATAAAAAATAGAAAATAAAAAAATAGTAATAGTTTTTAAAACTACTGGAGAGATCTCACACTAGAAATTTTCCAGTATATAAAGCTCTAAAGCTCTAGAGCAAAAAGAAGAAAACATATCCAAAAAGAGTAGGTGGCAGGAAATGCAGAGCTAAAAGTGGTAAAATAGAAGTAAAAAAAATAATGAGTCAATTAAACAGGAAGTTAGTTCTTTAAGGAAATCAATAAGATTTAGAAATCCTAGGGGCTCAGAGGTTAAGAGCACTGGCTGTTCTATCAGATGTCCAGAGTTCAATTCCCAGCAACCACATGGTGGCTCACAACCATCTATAATGAGATCTGGTACCCTCCTCTGTATACTGTATACTAAATAAATAAATAAATAAATAAATGCCCTGTTCTATATGCTGTATACATAAATATTTTAAAAAAAGAAATCATATCCAAATTAACAAAAGCAATAGTGAAAGGAGAAACATAACAATAAACACTGAGGAAAACATAAAGATATACTTTAAGAACATGTGTTCCATCCACCAAATTAGAAAACCTAAAAAAAAAAAAAAAAAAGATAGTTTTTTTTTTCAATATATATCCCTTAATAAACTAAAATCAAGATTAAATAAGCAATTTATGGAGACTTATAACCTTTAGTGAAATAAAAGTAGTCATTAAGTCTCACAAGAAAAAAAAATAATAATAAAAGCCAAGAGCCAGAAGCTTTAGAGCAGAATTCTACCAAACCTTCAAAGAAGAGCTACTATCAATACACCTTTACTTTTTCCACAACATAGAAACAGAATGAACATTACCCAATTAGTTCTACAAGGCCACAGATAACCTGATACCTAAACCACAAAAAGTCCAACAAAGAAAAAGAATTTCATGCCAATTTTCCTTATGCACACAGATGCAAAAATAATCAATAAAATACCTAAAAACTGAACCCAAGAACACAATAAAAAAGATCATCCTCCATGATTAAATAGTCTTCATCTCAGAGACACAGAGATGGTTCAATATATGAAAATCAATAAATGTAACCAAGCATTTAAACAAACTGAAAGGGGGGGGGGAAAGTAAAGTAAACATCTCATTAGATGCAGAAACAACCTTTGACAAGATTTATCACCCTTTCATGATAAAAAGTCCTAATGAGATTAGGAATACATAATAAAGGCAGCTCACAGCAAGCTCATAGTCAACATCAACTTAAATAGAAAGAAACTCAAAGCAATTCCAATAAAATCGGGAAGAAAACAATCTCCACACCTGTTCACTACAGTACTTGAAGTCACAGCTATAGCAGTAAGACAGCTGAAGCTGACAAGTGGATAGGAACTGGAAAGAAAGAAAGAAGTCAATTACCTTTTTTGCAGAAGATATGATAAAAGAATAAGTGGCCTTCAAAATTCCACTGGGAAACTCTGATAGCTGATGATTACTTCTAGCAGTGTATCCAGATACAAAATTAACTCACAGAAATCAGTAACCCTCCTATATACAAATTACAAATGCTCTAAGAAAGAAATCATGAAAACAGCACTTTTCACAGAAGCCTCAAAAAAGAACATATCAGAAGATGAAAAAAATCTCCCAGGATCATTGATAGACATCCTACCAAGAGCAATCTACAAATTCAATGCAATCCCTGGCAAAATTCTAATACAATTCTTCATATCTTTTAAAGGAGTAAATCTCAGTTTAACAGGAAAATATAAAAATCCAGGATACATAAAAATATTCTGAAATAATAATATATGCTGGAGGTATCACCATTCCTTAAATTCTAGCATCTGTGGTTCAGGAAAGTACTGAACTGTAGAGTTCTACAGAGTATGTAAAAGAGAATGTAAACAGCAAGACAGCCACAATCCCATTCATCTACAATTGTGTCCTGCCTACAAGATATACCAGGGCAATGGTGACACAGACTGTGGGAATATCCAACCAATAACTGATTTGACTTAAAGCCAACTCCATGAGATGGACTCTATGCCTGACACTGACTGGGAGACCAAGAACCAGAGAAGGATGAACCTAGGGTGAAACCAAATATTACTGGTCAAGATTAAAAAACAGAAAAGAAAAGAAAGAAAGAGAAAGGGAGGGAGAGAAAGAAAGAAAAAAACAGAAAAAAAGGAAAGAAGTTAGAAAGTGACCCCTAATGATATTGATATACTCATAGATCAGGGCCTTGTTCAGCCATCATCAGAGAAGATGGGAACAAATACAGAGACCCAGAGTCAAAAATTATACAGAGAGAGAGAAAAATCTTGGAACACTCAGTCTTAAGTGGGGTATCTCCATCAAATTATTCCCCCTCAGAGCTCAGGGAACCACTGGGAAGAGGAGTGTTGTATATTTTGTTTACGTTCTGAGCTCAGAGGGAGGAGCTAGCCACTAGTTAACCATAGAGGGCAGGCAGTAGTGGCACAAGCCTTTGATCCAAGCACTTGGGAAGTCATGCCTTTAATACCAGAACTCAGGAGGTGGAGACAGAAATATAAGGCAGGTGGAGACAAGATCTCAGCCTTTTAGTCTGAGGAATCCTAGAGGTAAGAAGTCTCTAATAGCTGCTGCTCTGCTGCTCTGATCTCTCAGCATTCACCCTAATACCTGACACCTGGTTTCTGACTAGGACTACATAGGATCACGATACAGAGGAGGTGAAAGAAATGAAGAGCCAGAGGGAATGGAAGACACCAAGAAAATAAGACCCTCTAAATCAAAATGAGCAAAGCTCATGTGAATTCAGAGACTGAAGCACCATACATAGGGCAAGCAGTTTGCACCAGGTTCTTTACATATATATTATGGCTTCCAGTTTAGTATTTTTATGGATTTCTGAGTGGGTGAACAAGTGGGTCTCTGATTCTTTTGTCTTCTCTTGGGCTCTTCCTTCTGTTGGCTTGTCTTTTCCAAATACGATGTGATAGTTCTCATTTTATCTTATTTCTGAGGTGCCTATTCTTTTCTAATGAGACAGAAGGAGAGTGGATCTGGATGGAAGGGGAGGTGGAAAGGAAACGGGAGAATTAGAGGGAGGGGAAACTGTAATCAGGGTAGATTATGAGAGAAAAGAATTTATTTTCAATGAATGAAAAGAAGCAGGAAAAAGTAATGAATTTTTAGTGATGCTGTGTACATATAATTGATACAAACATGATCACAGAACCAAGTCTTAGTGTTAAAACTTGAAAATGCACCTATTAAAAAACTAGCTTCTATCCTACACAAGTAGCAAGACGAAACTCAGTGTTGAAATTAAAATAAGACTTCCAAGTTTAATGAGAAATTAATTGATTTGTCAAAATATATCTAACTTATATATGCTATTGGAGTTTATTAAAATTAAATCAGCTATCACCTCATTTAAAATACAGTATGACTGTGTAACAGGACTACAATGTTGACACTCAATGGTGGTTGAACTTAAATAAAAGTCTCAGGTATAAAAATAATGTTTTAAAATATGCATATCATGCCATCCAGATATTCACAAGTACTTGGATCTAAAAGCCTTCAAGAGTTTGTATAGATTTACTGAAGCTATACCTGCTGTCAGGAAACAAAACACTGGGAAGGCTGATCAAACACATCTTTGCCTCAAGTACCTTGTTAATGTTTTCACTTGCATTGTCCCAAATGTTAACAGTCAAAGAAAGACAAAGGTTTCTCTTCATTTCTATATTTAAATCATCAGAAGCTTGATAAAGCATGCAAATCCCTTTGGGCTTGAGGTTCTGATCAAAATGTCTTATAGGAACATTAAAAATTGAGTGGGTATAAACAACTCCAAAAGCATGGAGCTCCTGACAGCATTGCTGTGATCTGTGCAATTTACGTGCAACAATACTGGGGAAGTTTGAGAGGGAATAAGGGCAACTAATTATTGTGTTTTGCTTGAGGGCAGGTGTGCTGATCTCTACAGGTGTCTTTGTGGTGCTCAGGCTCCGATACTCCTCTTGAAAGCATTCATGACATCAACTTGCTGAAGCCCTGCTAAACATCTGACAGACTACTAGACTTGGGGCTGGAAGATATAACTACTTCTTCCAGTCAGCACAAAGGAAAAAGAGCTGCTGGAGAGAGTTTACATGGTTTGTTATAGAATAGTGTTAAGAAATAGTATTATTATTTTAAAAAAGTAAATTTAACATAAAGCTGACCCTATCACTAAGTAATACACATTAAACATCAAGGTATACTAGCAATACTAATGTCTCAATAGACAAATTCTTCAAAGAAATACTTCAAAAGAACTCCTGTTCTCTTAAGTACAAAAACTACATAATATTTTATTAAATTACCTTTTAATTCATAAAATCTTATTAGCCAGTGCTGCTGTAAAGACTAGCTTTCAGCATCTCAGGAACTGAAAAGGAGGCATAAAGTCATCAGACTAATCACTCAGTTGACTTTCTTATGTGGGGGAGTAAAACTTAATTCCCTGGGGCTGGTGAGTGCAAAACTGAATTCTCTGTGGCCATCAAAAAAGCAAAACTCCGGGGCTCGAGAGATGGCTCAGAGGTTAAGAGCACCGACTGTTCTTCCAGAGGTCCTGAGTTCAGTTCCTAGCAACCACATGGTGGCTCACAACCATCTATAGTGAGATCTGGTACTCTGTTCTGTACACTGTATACATAACAAATAAATAAATATTTTTTTAAAAAAAAAGCAAAACAAACAAACACAAACACACCCCTGCAACACGTCAGGGTCTCTCCATCTTCTTTATTTTTTTTTTCCTTGCCTCTTTTGTTATATATTCCTTCTATGTCTTTCCTGATGTCCTCCTTCTAACTATGTTTTCCCTTACAGCTTATATATCCCAGCAAAATCTTTCAAAACAATATAAAAATTACAAGGTGGCTACATTCTATTTTTCAATGATTTCAATAATAACAGTGAATACAAGTTTTTTTAAAAAAACTGCATGTTTAATCAATGAGATTAACTACTTTTCAGAACACATTTTAGAACAGAGCAGGCATAAGAAAGAAGGGTCGCAGAATAGAATGCTAGGAAGTAAAGAGCTATTTTACCCACCTTCTCCCCCTCCCCCCATTCTCTGCAGTCTAGGCCAAAGGGTCTAGGAACAAGGCCAGTGGCCTTTTCAGGATAAAAATAAACTCTTTTCAGTTTCAACTGTCAAGAGAAAAAGAGGGAGTTAAAGTCTTCAGACATAAGACACAAATATTTCTTAAATTATCAAATTTAAAAACAAAACCAAGGAGGCAGGTAACTTGAAAGACAGTATGTGCCATGAATTGCCTTTTATACACTGTAACATTCAATGCAGATTTAAATTGTGACTCAGAATTTGGGAAGCAGAGACAGGCTAATCTCTTTGAGTTCAGTCTGGTCTACAAAGTGAGTTTCTGGAAAACCAGAGTTGTTACCAGAGAAAACTTGTTGGGGAGAGGTGGGGAGGGCAATTAAACTCAGCTTCTGAATGGAGACTCTAAAAGCCAAAAGAGCCTGGACAAATGTCTTGCAGACACTAAGAGATCATGGATGCCAGCCTAGACCACTATACTCAGCAAAACCTTCAATCACTATAGATGCAGAAAACAAGATATTTTATCACAAAGTCAAATTTAAACAGTATCTGTGTACAAATTCAGCCCTACAAAAGGACTAGAAGAAAACCTCTAATCCAAGAACATTAACTACACCCACAAAAACAAAGACAATAAATAATCTCCAGCCAGCAAAACCTAAAGAGGAAAAACACACACACTACTAACGACAAAATAACAAAAGTTAAAATCATTTGTCATTAGTAACTCTCAATATCAATGAGTTCAATTCCTCAATAATAAGATACAAATTAACAGAATGAATACAAAAACAGGAGCCATCTTTCTGTTGCATACAAGAAACACACCTCAATATCAAAGATAGAAATTACCTCAGAGTAAGGATGGGAAAAAAGATTTTCAAAACAAATGAGCCTAACAAGCAAGTAGATACACCTATCCTAATATCTAACAAGACAGACTTCAAACCAAAATTAATCAAAAGAGATGGATGACATTTCATACTCATTCAAGGAAAAATCCACCAGGATGATGACTCAGATCCAAACCTGTATGCCCCAAATGCAAGAACACCCACATTTAAAAAAAAAAAATTACTAAAGCTTAAAGCACTATCAAACCCCACACATTAATAGTAGGAGACTTCAACATCCCACTCTCACCAATAGACAAGTCATCCAGAACCAAATAAACACAGAAATAATGAAACAGACATTGTGACTCAAATGGACCTAACAGATATCTACAGCATATGTCACACAAACAAAAAAGAATGTACCTTCTCAGCACTTCATGGATCTTTCTCCAAAATTGGCACACATACTTGGTCACAAAGAAAGTATCAACAGATAAAAGAAAACTGAAATAACCACCATGGATTAATGTTGGATTTCAACAACAAAAACAGAAAGTCTACAAACTCATAGAAAATGAACAATTATCTATTGAATCACCACTGGGTCAAGGAAGAAATATAGAAAGAAAAAAATTAACAACATCTTAGAATTTAATGAATAAATGCAACCTCATAAAACTGAAAAGCTTCTCTAAGGCAAATGACATAGTCAAGACTACAAAAAAAAAAAAAAAAAAAAAAAAAAAAAAAAAAAAAAAAAAAAAAAAAAAAAAAAAAAAAAAAAAAAAAAAAAAAAAAAAAAAAAAAAAAAGACAGCCCATAGAACAACAAAAAATTTTCACCAACTAGATATCTGATAGAGGGCTAATAAATAAAATATACAAAAAAAATTTCAAAAAAATAGATATCAACAAACCAAATAAACCAATTAAAATTGATCTACCTTAAGACCTAGCTGTGGGCATATACCCAAAGAATGTTCCATCCTATCATAAAGACATTTGCTCAACTGTGTTTATAGCAATGTTATTCATAATAGCCAGAAATTGGGGACAACCTAGATGTTCCCCAAGAGAAGCGTAGATAAAGAAAATGTAGTACATATACAGCTGTCAAAAAAATGGATCATGAAATTTACAGACAAATGAATAGAGCTAAAAATAAAATCATCCTGAGTAAGGTAACACTGACCCAGAAAGGCAAACATAGTATGTGGTCACTATGGATGTATGGATCAGTATGGATATTAGCAATAAAGTAAAAAATAATCATACTATATTCCAGAGATGTAGAAAGGCTAAGTAACAAAAAAGGCTTATGGGAAGAGTCAAGAACTTTCCTGGAAAAGGTAGATAGAATAGATTTTACTGGTAGACTGTGGGTGGCTGAGGTTAGGAATAGGAGGGATGAATTGCAATGATTTAAAAAAAAAAATAGGAGGGATGAACTGCAATGATTTAAAAAAAAAAAAAATTACTGGGAAAAACTACCAAAATTGGAGGGACATTTTGAATGTGAGATAAAAACCTAGGGTAATGGAAACTCAATGGGATCTTTAAAAGTAATGCTAGCATGCTGGTTCACAACCACTATAATTCTAGTTCCAAGGGATCCAATACCCTCTTCTGACCTCCTCAGGCACCAGGCATGCATGTGGAACATACATACATACATACATACATACATACATACATACATACATACATACATACATTCAGGCAAAAGATTCATACACATAAAATAAATAAATCTAATATAGCTTACAATCTGAAAAAATTACATAGAAAATGAACAAAAAGATTCAAAGAAAGTTATGATATATCAAAGAAAGGATAAGACAGCAAAAAATGCAACCTGGAGTCTAAGAATTAAGAAGCTGGAAACTAGAAAACTACACTAAAGTCATAAATGAGGCAACAACAATAACAAAACACAGACTCTCAGAACCCATATACTCAAAACAAGCATGAAGAAGGAAAAAAAGAACAAAAAATCCAATGAAATGGAAAAAAAGACGTACAAGAGATGAGATGGTAAAGTAAGAAAAATAATACATACTTGAGATTTTTATACTGAGAATTGAACCCAGAGCTTTGAATATACTAAGCATAATCTTTCACAAGAAAACAAAATAAAACAGGAAAGTCAGGACATAGCAGAAGAAAATATTTTCTTTGAAGGGGAAAACTTTTTTTTTCTTTTTAGTTTTTCAAGACAGGGTTTCTTTGTGTAGTCCCAACTATCCTGAACTAGCTCTATAGACCAGGCTGGCCTTGAACTCAAAATGATCCAACCCCCCGCCTCTGCCTCCTAAGTGCTGGGATTAAAGGCTGTGTGTCATCACCACCCAGCTGAAAGGGGAGACTTACACAACCTAAACTCAAAACAATTAAGCTAAAGACATACACAAGTTATGAGATTAAAAAAAAAAAAAAAAAAAAACAGTGAAAATGATGTAGGTTTCCAGACAGAAAGAAAAAGAGAATTAACTTTGTACATCCCTAATGCAGCAGTCACCACTATCCAGACACGGTAGTAAACTGTATTCATAGTTAATTACAAAAGATGAAATCTAATTATAAAACCATCAGGTAGATTATATACAGTCTCAAAGCAACTTACAATGCTCCTCCCCTTTTTAAGCAGAGAAGACTTATTTTTGGCTAAGAGCAAGAGAAATTATTGATAAACTTTCAGATCAGTTTATCAATTCTTGGACACTGAGGAATTACAGATATAGAGTAAACTTTCTAGCATTCAGTTACTCAAGATAAAGAATATCCATTAGCTTTATGTTAAACAAGAAAAAAAAAACCCACAAATGAAAGTACAGAGATACATAGCCACTAATATAAAGATAGCATCAAAAGAAGGGGGAAAAAAAATCTAACAATCACATTCAGTCAGTTAAAAAGTTAATCCTAATAAAGAATGCAATACTGGGAAATAGAGGTGTGCATTGTATAAATAAGAACTTACTTAACAGTAAGGTACAGATAAGGAATCATGTTTGTCCCTGAATGAACAGACCTATTCACACAGAACCCAAATTCATAAAATGTGATATGCTTGAACTTTTTAATATCATTTCTGGGTAAAGAGAATGTAAAGAAAGACTAAGACACACTAGTTCTCAGCTTTTGTAAAGACAATAGGAATTAGAACTTTTATTTGTAGAATGACTCAACATTCTGAAATTGTGCTACCCAGGCACAAACAACCTCCCAACCTTTTGAAAATGTACAATGCAAAATGGACAATACTCGTATTTCAAGGACTACACCTAAACTAAAATACAAAGTATTCATTTACAATATGGTGCAAAGATCAGTGTGCCTCAGTGTACTGGCTGTTCTAAGACATTTATTCTATAAGAAAATATCAGTGCCTACTTGGAAATAACAGTCTCTCAGCAGAAATTTTCTTAGGGAACAATTCCCAGAGTAAATTTCCATACTTAAAAAAATAGTAGTAAGACTGAAAGATATTAAACATAAAACTAAGGCTAAACCACAGTGAAAATTAATTACAAAATAAAAATTAAGGGTAAGAAAAAGCAATAAGCTTACTTTTCCAAAGAGAAAACATATATTAGCATATATTAGTTAAGTTCTTAAATTCTGATCTCTTAATATTCTCCATAAAACTTCATATAATTTCACTCAAATTGCCTAATTTTTATGGTAAATTTGTTCACTAAAATTCTTTTAATTTTACTTTGTTTTATTCTGTTATTAAAAAAATTCAAGCATCATTACTTCATTAACAAAAACAGTACATAAATTGATCTTATCCTTCAGAGTGCTTACTTACCTATCTAAAAGTTTATGTATGAATGTGGCACCTATAAATACACATGTAAGAAGGAGTATAAGAAAGGAAAGAAAATAAAATGTTTACATGTTTAAAATCATCATTCATATGCAGCGGAATTTACCTGTTAGCCTTTTTTTACCTGTACAGATGTAGCACAAACCTATACCTTAAGGACCTAAGAAGGCAGCATCACTAGAACCCTGACTCAGACTCAGAAAATAAAAAGTGCATGACTCCAGAGATTGAAGCAATTGTTTTAATCACTCATTCATCACTTATCCAATCAGTAGTTAGTACTCTAAACTGTATGAAACAACTTGAATGAGTGTTACCACATACTTAATAAGAGAGATTTAAACTAAATAATTATAGAACATGTATGTTGTAATAATTCATTGGTCATATAAAACTTTTAAAAACTAATAAGCACAAAATGCAAAGTTATACTTCATAAACATCATAGTATTTTAATGTAGTATAAACAAAATTTTTTTGAATCTAGAAAATTTTAATAGCATTTATTTAGAAAATTAAAAAACAGATACATAATAGCATCTCAGTATGGTAGTAGGTTTGAACTGCTCTACCTAGAAAAAGGACTATTTTAGAAAAGAGTAGTTTATCTTACTCTGGATTCTCATCCAATACCTTTACATCATGATACTACCTTTGAATTCCCTCTATATGACTCAGCAGTTTAATGGACTTTTCGGCATAAAAGGAAAATTCTAATGCATATTTTAGCCTAGGAGCACATTCAATCAAACAACACAATCCTAATTCTTATGCTGTTGCTTTCAAGAGAGAATCCAAAAAATTTACCAAAAGAAACTACTTCCTGAAATATTCTAAATTTCAAAAAAATGATAACTGTTGAATAGAACTGGAAAAATATTGTATTATTTAACTATTCCAGGCCCTAAAATACAAATATAACATGTTCTCTCTCATATAGGGGTCCTAACTTCAAATTTTGAGATTTGTTTGTTTAAGTTGGAGTATGTGTATAGTTACAGAAACTCAAATGGCACATGGGGGAATGAAAACCTTCAATGGAATGAAGAGGTAGCATACCACAATTCACATCAAAGTAGAGGATGGGACCAACAGGAGTAGAGGGTTTAAGACAGCATGGAAGGGGGTCATTAGGCAGAAGAGGAAATAGGGAAATTAACCAAAACTAAGGATACAGATAAAGCCTTACAGAAACTCACCTGTTGTGTAATATTATTTTAATGTGTTGTATTTGTTTAAGCTGTAGAACATTTGTTTAATGATGCAAAGATATGTTGTATTCTTTTATGTTGCATTCATATAACCCTGTGAAGCTGTGTTACTTTGCCTGTCTAAAACACCTGATGTTCTAATAAAGAGCTGAACAGCCAACAGTAAGACAGGAGAAAGGAGAGGTGGGACTGGTGGGCAGAAAGAATAAATAGGAGAAGAAATCTGGGAAAGACATGAAGGAACAAGAAAAGAAGGGGCCAGCCACCCAGTCACACTGCCAGATATGAAATAAAAAGAAAAGCAAAGGAATACAAAAATAAAAAAAGGTAAAGGTTCAGGGGCAAAAGGTAGATGGGATAATTTAAGAAAAGCTGACTAGAAATAAGCCAAGCTAAGGCTGGGCATTTATAAGTAAGAATAAGCCTTGGTGTGTATTTATTTGGGAGATGGGTAGCAGGCCCCTAAAGAGCAAAAAACCAAGAGTAAAAAATAACTAGACCCACTACTTCATAACTGATTAAAATACGTAATTCTTTTAAAAGAGAGCTTAAAGAGAGGTGCTATGTATAAATGGATAGAGTTGCTCCCAGAAGCTGCAGGATATTAAATCAAAATTTCAGTGCCAAACACAGACATTTCCATAAAACTTGTTATCAGGAAAGTCCTGGGGCCTCCAAAACAATACATACTACTGTCACTGATCTTGGTGACCCACCAGAACTAATTGGTAAGACCTTATTATTGAACATATAACATTCTGGTTACAGGCATAGAGAAATTAAGCCAGAATTGAGCTGAAAACTGATATGCTCATTGGTACAACACTGGCATGAACATTTTGGAGTAACTAACCACATTCTGGTTTGATTTGAGGCACACTCCACAGAAAGAAATGTCCGCCTGGTGCAATTAACAAATTCAAAAGCCCAAGGCTGGGGTGGTAAGAGGCCTTAGGAGTTAATCTCTGCAATTATTTTACTAAATGAATGAACTATAAACTAACTTCTAAATCATAACACTAATCGATGTGTTAGTTTGTCTATCAGCAATGGTCAAAGAAGCTTTACATTTGTGTTTGCAGTGGGCAGTGGTTAATGCAGAAAGTGCTGAGAATAAGTGACTAGCATAAGTGACCCAGCCATAAATGGGATGTCTACAGCATTGCTACCTCCAAGACTAAGAAAACATAGAAGAGGGGGTGGAAAGAATGTAAGAGCCAAAGAATTAAGAACAGTGAGGTGACAACCTGCATTTTACATACTACATGGCCAACTCAGAGCATTTATGCATAAAACCTGATCAAGCTAACTCAAAATTCCAGCACAAACTCAGGAGAATCACCTTTACCACTACCTGAGAAGCTACTGACAATAATGGCTTATGGAGAAGAGGGATTCTTTTTTCTTCAAGAATATAGAAGCTAGTAGGTTGTTCTCAACCCAATAAATAAACCCTACATCTGTGATCATGCATGCAACCCTAACTAAATACAGTGGGTCATTAAAACAACAAGACATGAAAATAAGA
Organism: Sigmodon hispidus; assembly: GCA_004025045.1. Taxonomy (NCBI): domain Eukaryota; kingdom Metazoa; phylum Chordata; class Mammalia; order Rodentia; family Cricetidae; genus Sigmodon; species Sigmodon hispidus. Next base: position 18,846 of record PVIH01010826.1, read on the forward strand.
GATTGATGAATATATTAGGAAGAAGAAAAGCAAAGGGCATAGAAAGGGAGGAAAGTGGGGGATAAATATATAAATATATTTTATATAAAAATATAAACCAATCATTATATGTAAATAAAAATTTATTTTAATGAATAACTGTCAAACCCTAAAAAGATCCATAAGCATATGTATATATGCACATATATTTTTTCTTTTGACATTTTTTATTTAAAAGGTTTTTAACACACCCACTACTGTTCCCCCTCCCTCCCTTCTTCCCAGTCATTCCCCAGTAATTCTCCCCACCCCATCCCCCATCCATTCCTGAGAGAGGGTAAGGACTTCCAGGGTGAGTTAATGCAGTGTGGTATATCCAGTTGAGTTGTTCAGTATCTCCCCCCCTCAACAGTGTAATACTGCTCACTGCATTCAGCTGTCCACACATATATTTTTAAATATATGTTAATAAACATTCTTGATTTCCAATTTTAATTTCTTTGAAATAAGCAAAAGCCCAAACAACATTTTTAAAGGTTATACATAATTTCTGTAGTTGCTTTCTGAAACCCATTTGTCTAATGATATTTGTTCACTCAGTCTCCACATATGCCTTCAAAGTAGTAAATGTTCTCAAAAGATGATGCAAACTGCAGATATGCAAAAAGATGCTAAAAACTGTAATATTTATACCATGTTGAAAAATCTTAAAGATTCAAAAGTATTTTTAAAATATTCTTTGCAACCTGAAGTAAATGCATTTAATGCCACAACAAAGTTTATAAATATAAATAATAAACTTTATATAAATTATGAATTGCATGACATATTACTTTTGAAAAGTATTTTGCTAGAAAACAATGTGATTATACATCACTTTCTCACCATCAAGATTCTTCATAACAACATACAATTTAGGGAAGAAAACATGTCAAGAACTAAGTACTTTTGAAGAAAAATATATCTAAGTTCTTATATATGCCAAAAGTAGTGTAAGAAGATAGGGAGGAAAAGGAGAATAAATACAAATCTGAAGATCTGAAATTGTATGTAGAAGGAAGAATGAGAAATGAGACATGTAAACCTACAAAAACTCCCAGAAAATGAGCATGAAAACAGTGAAATTCAATCAATCAATAGATCAAAACACAGACAGACAGGGTGAGTCGGTTACAAAAATAAGCTATAAATTGTGACAAGAATGTGTGAGATTGCTTATTAAATCAAGCACTATCACCAAGCATGGGCACTAACATGCAGAACTACTATCACAGATTATGTACTAGAAAGCTGCTGGGCTAGAGAGTTTTGATCAAAATCTCTTTTTAGAAAAAAACAAAAATAAAAAACTGTACTACTAAAAAAATACATGGGATCAGGTCAGGGTAGCACATGCCTTTAATTCCAGCACCTAGGAAGCAGAGACAGTTGGATCTCTATGAGTTTGAGGCTATCCTGGTCTACAGAGCAAGGTCCAGGACAGCCCAGAAAAATGCTGGGGGTTGGGGAGGATGGTCTTTGTAGTCAGGAAGGCCTGAAGTTGTAATATACGTCTAGTTCTAGTTGCAAGACTGATTCCATTCTGTAAATCTATTTCCTTATCAGCAAACTGTATGCAACTAAAATCTGTAACAAAAAAATAATTGAGGTAATACATGTATAGTATCTGCTCTTACCTGGGACAAAGACAGCAAGTTTTCCTGATATGCACCTCCTTCAGGCATTTGTTTGTCTTTTTAACCTAACCCAGCAAGATCTGAGATATACAAAACTATACTCTTCCTAGAACTAGGAGTGCTGATAATTTTAGCTTTAATATGTTGGATGAGAACACGATACATAGGCAAACTTTAAGGTATTCTACATTTGAAATATAACACTAAACCAAGGAGGGAGGGAGAGAGAGACTGTGTGTCTTGTAGGTAAGACGGTGAGAAGGATCGGAGGGGGGGAATATGTTTGGGGGGTATCCATTAGTGTGAGCATGCTGTGTGTGATTGTTGTCTGTGTGTCTGTGTGTTTATTTGTGTGTGGTATATCTGTGGAGGCTGTCTGGGGCAGATGGGTCTGTGTGTGTGATGGATGTCTGTGAAGGGAAATGAAAACGTATTTGGACCTAGTATGACAACATGTGGATTCTGTTCACTGACGTATGGCAAAGTAAAGGTGCTCTGAATCTTTATTCATAAAAAAAGATGGAAGTAAGAAAAATAGCATTCTGGTGCTTAAATATTGCTTAAAATTGGATTAGGCATCATGAAAATCAAAATATAATAAGGTTTAGCTAATAAAAACTTAGGCAGTTGCCTCAAAAGAGGATACATGAAAAAACAGAGCAATTCTATTTACAATATCAGAACCATGATGGAAATATTACATACTATAAAAAATAAATATTACATAATAAATTAAAAGTAATGTTTAATCTAAAACAAGTAGAGAAGAGAAGAACTTTTGAGAATAGTTTGAATTAAAAAACAGAATGATTCAAAAACAGAACATGATGTCTTGAGAGTCCTGTACTTCAATCAATGTAGGAGACTTGGCTGATACAGAACAATACATAACCCAGCAATTACCAGTCATCCAGAGGTAAGACAACGTAGAAGGGCTCAGTCCTCCACTAAACACTAAAACCACCCCACTGAAAGAAAACAGAGCACTAAAATTGTATAATAACAAAGATGAAAAAAAACTCAAAATAAAAAAACAAAACAACTACAGATGCCTAAGTCAGAAAACAAAAACTGAAAAAGCACGAATAACCAAGATAACATGTCTCCTCAACAAAGCACTTGTCCCACATAATAAGTTACTGAAACAATTCACAAGAATGAAAAAAGACAGAATTAACTCTAAGGGAATAAACATAAATAGAAGAATGATATGAGGAAGTCAGAGAGAGAGAAAATTGCCAAAGAAAACCTAAATTAAAATGATGTTGTGCATGAACAGAATAAAAACCTCAGTATAAAGCTTAACAACATAATGGGTCATGTGGGAAAAAAGAATGCAAGATAGAAGACTAAAGAGAGAAAATTAATCACTCAGTAAAGATCATTGGTGTATTAAATAAAAAACTAGTAACACAAAACTGAAGATACCTGAAACAACATGACAAGGGCCTACACATTGAATTATGAGCACAGATGTGGATATATATTACATATTTAGCAAAACCTGAATATTGGGGAGAGAGCACACAGTAAAATCCTAGGCAGACAGCTCAGGAAATTCTTGATCCTTGAATACAAACAGCTGATATTCAATCACAGACACCTTTAATCCCAGCACAGAGAAAGCCAGGAGTGGTGACCTATGCCTTTAATCCCATAACTCCAGAGAAACAGAAACTTCCTCTGTTCCTGTGAGTTCAAGACTAGCTAAAGAAATAGGTTAATTCTAACCTGGATGGAACACAGATGACAAAAAGGGTATATAAGGGAAGCAGAGGGGAAAACAACTAGCAGAAGTGACTGGCAGAAGCAACCAGGAGCAAGGCTGAGGAAGTTGCAAGACACCTGGGTGAGAACTGACTTGGTGCTTCCTTTCTCTGATATTTCATCCTTCGCCAGATATTGGCTCTGAGTCTCATTTTATACAACCCAAATTAGTGCAACTACACACAGAAGGAGAAGATTATCATTGCAAAGACACAGAATGTATTTCCTGAAGAATCATAAAAGGAATTTTCCCAAACCCAGAGAAAGAGATGCTGAATCAGGTAAAAGAGGCTGACAAAACTCCAACAGATAGGAACAAAAAATAAATTTCCCAGGACATAGAATAATTAAGACATTTGAAACATGAAATAAAGAAAAAGTAATAAAAGCTTCAAGACAGAAGAATCAAGTCATTTATAAAAGGAGGACAATCAAAATAGCACCTGATTATTTGACATCATAGAAAGATGTATTATAGATTCTGAACAACTACCAGTCCAAAATATTAAACCCAACAAAACTATCTATTAAATTGCAAGAGAAAGAAAAATTGCTCATGATGGAAAAGAAATTTATAACCACTAAGGCAGATTTACAGGGAATATAGGAAAAAACATTCCAGTCTGAAAACAAAGTTAAACACAGCAAAAGTTCACAGAAAATAAGTGAGTAGTACCAGAAGAGCTCATTAAAAGAGGTCTAAGAAAATACCACTAAAACCAAACGATGACAGGAATATACACTGATCAATAATAGGTCTGAATATTAGTGGTTTCAATTCCCCAATAGAGATACAGGCTAGAAAACAAATTCCATCTTTTTGCTGCCTCCCAGAAACACACATCACTATGAAAAATGGAAACCCTCTTAGGGTAAAAGGATAAAACAAGGTATTTCAAGCAAATAGAACCAGAAATGAACAGGTATAGATAGCTTTTCCAGTATCTGACAAAAAGGATAGCAAACCTTCTCATGAAAGAATCACTTCATAGAGAACAATGCATCAAGAGAATATTACAATTCTAAACATATATGAACCAAACATTTCACAAAAGAAATAATACTGGTTCTAAAATCATATATTAACCTCAACACAATGACAGTGGGTGATTTCAATTACTCACTCTTACCAATAAACAGAAATCATCTGAAAATAAGTCAAAGAAGCATTGAAGCTAAATATCACAAATCAAATGAACCTAACAAATATCTACAGACCATTTCACACAAGAATGCACATAATTTTCAGAAGTCCATAAAATTTCTCAAATCCACACACTGGATATCTACATATAGAAGTATGAAACTTGATCCTCTCTTTTATCCTGTACACAATTCAATTCCAAATGCACACACAAAAAAATTCAATGTTAGAACTAAAACTCTGGGACTTCTAGAAGAAACAGTAGGGAGTACTGAGGATACATACCTGGGTCTGAGTGCTGAATCTTTAGATTTATGTGTTTGACTTGTACTACCTATAGAAGTTAGGAAGCTAGAAAGTCACCACAGGATAAAGTGGTGGGAAGACAGTAGAACACAGGTGAGAAGAAAAGGGGAATAATAGGGAGGGAAGTTTCACTGAAAAGAAGCATGAGAAAGTAAAGAAGACTGGCTTGGGAAAGTGATAACTAACTGTGAGAATGTGAGAAACATCTACTAGAGTGAGTGTGTGTGTGTGTGTGTGTGTGTGTGTGTGTGTGTGTGTGTGTAAGAAAGATTAACTGGAGTTTCCCATTGGTTGTCAAATAAACAGCCCAGAACCAGATGTGAGATACCTCTCATTAAGTTGTTAGTTAAAGTGTTCAAGAGACCCCCTCAAGTAATACAGGTTACTGCCATTACTCTTGGTTGCACATCAGAATTTAATGATAAGACTATTCATGAAGACAGCACACACAACACAAAGGACACAGGACGTGGAGAAATCAAGTTTGTATTGACCCAAGAAGCATCCTCCCTATTGGCTAGCTTTCATAGTATTGGAAGGTGCCATGGAGGCTGCTGGGGGTTGAGAGAAGTCATCAACACTCTTACCTAGAAGTGAACCCTATGAACAACTAGTATAGCAAGAAATGCCCATAGATACAATAGTGGCATGAATGTTATAGGGGTAACCAACTATTGCATAACTCTAGTTGCTGAAGCTGGATATTGAGGAAAAGTTGGAATATCAGAAAAAGAAAACACCAAACAGTCAAATCTCACCCAACCAACTTCTCAGGCCAAACAGGTTAAGTATTATCTTCAAGGGTCCTCAACCTGACTGGCTGCTTCTAAAGAATGAATAAATGTCTGCCTTCTCCTGCCTTATACATCTTTCCCACCCAGGTGTTTTATTTCCTGTTTCAACTCTATATAATAATCCTAGAGTTAGGACTGAAGGTGTAAGCTACTACAGCTTGGCCTTGAACTCATAGAAATCCAGAAAGATCTCTGTCTCCTGAATAATGCAATTAAGGAATGGGTCACCACTTGGTCATCTCAAATGATGGGATTAATGGTGTGGGTCACCACTCTCTGACCTTCATGACTTGAATGTGGGTAATTCTGTTCTCTGATATTCCAGGCTGATTTTATTAAATGAATAATGTATCAGCACATATTCCCTTTTGTGTCAAAAATAAAAAGGTTATAACTATAAGATGAAATACAATAGGAACAATTATATACAATATGTATAAGCAATAATTACAAGTAATGTCCAGTCCATTAATAATTAATGCATTCAAAGAAAAATTTCATTATTTATCCTATTTTGGTGAGTCCAAAGGATTGTATCTAATGTACTAAAAACTATCATTTGATGTCTCTCAAACTTACACACTTTAACCTCTAAGTGAGTTTCTTTTCTAAAACTTGTGGTAGAAAACTAAGTATATAGTTAGTAATGTGTGATGTCTTTTGTACACTGTGAATTACCATTGGATAATAAAGGAACTGTCTTGGCCTATGGCAAAGAAGCTTAGAGGCAGGTGGGAATTCCAAGCACAGATAAAATAGAAAGAGAGTAGAGTCTGGGGAAAAGCTGTGAGCTGCTGCCCAGGGAAACAAGATGTAAAGAAATACAAGTAAGTCACAAGCAACGTGGCTATACACAGATTAATGAAAATGGGTTAAGTTAAAAGAGCTAGTAAGTAATGAGCCTGAGCCATAAACCAAACAGCTTATAATTAATATAAGACTTCATGTGATTATTTGGGGTTAAGCAGCTATGAACTGAAGGTCCAGACTCCATCCAGGCTGGGCAGGCCAGAAACTTCTGACAACAACTAACCATTGTGTGGTTGAATTTAAGGCCTGCTCCACAGGAGAGAAAACATGTCTAAAACTACATATATGACCAAAAATCAGTGGTTGGGAAGCTCACAGGCCCTAAAAGTGAACTACTGTTATTATTTTGGTAAATAAATACAGTACCAAACTGACCTCTACATTTGTACCTCTCAAGCTTCATCAAATCTTTATACAGAAATTGGCAGCTCAAACAGAAACCAATTTGGTCAAAGTATAAAGAATATATGATTGAACTGTGACGTATTCAGCCATATATGGGACATTGGTACCCCAGCACCAAGAAGTTAGTTACACATAAATTCAGGTTCAAGGTCATCCTCAGATACATACAGTTACAAGCCAGCCTTAAGTAGTTATCTTATTTTAATTAAATTTTATTTATAAATTTATTTTATTTATGTCTTTGAATTTTATGTAAATTAAATTTATTTCATTTTTATTAAAATTAACACACACATACATAATTGAATAAATAAGCTATTTGATAATGGCACAGTGAATACCAGAATCATATGTTCTATATGAGCACTTTGATGTAGACACTTAAAAAAAGACGCTGTTGGGGGAAGAAGAACTGAGCTGAGGTTACTTTGCATTGTAGGTTCTTTACAACTTTTCTTTTTAGTCTAATCACCTCCCATCAACACTAAATCTGACACATTAGCTTCTTGGAGTCATTCACAATATTCTGAATTTGATCTCATATGACTTACAAATAATGGAACTGGACTTAAAATGGATCAAAACAGAGATATGTGAACCCTCGCTTTCCCAATTATTAAAACTTCTGTGTAATTTGACAGAATGTTTCAACATATCTAAAGGAAGAATGTACCAATCAGAAGGCATGAGAAAGGGAGCATCAGCAGAGGGGTTTGAAAGCCACCTGGCAAAATATCTACAAGACTAAGATAAGCTATTAGAAAAGAACCCTAGGCTCTGCTTGCAAGAATAATATAATTCCCTTGACTAAGCTATTTCTTTAGTGAATAAGCTGGCCTCAAATTAATCTATTTCTTGAGAAACTTATTGAAACAAACGTCCTTCTTTCTGGGGTGAATTAGTTCTATGTAATCTCCTGTGTAGACTATGTAGTTTCCCATGTACCTTGCCAAAAGCAAGAGTATGCTGGTCAGAATTTTAGATTAACTTGACACCTGTATTTTTCAGTCACCTGACCTTCATATAAGTTTGTTCCAACAAGTTTGTCTACAGGGAAGCAATGTATTCATGTACCAAATCAAGTAATTATATTTATTTGACAGTTGTATTTCTCACTGGAAATAATAAACTGAAAAGCACTAAGATTCATGTAAGTACAGATACCTAACTAAGAGCATGCATGGTCCACTAATGAGAAGGGCTCAGTTCCAGAAGGTCGAGAACATAAGGTGTCTGAAGGTGTAAAATCAAATACCAGACACTGAAGAGAGAAGACTCAACCAATGAAAGGCCAATCACAAACACCATCTGGCAGCCACATTGTAAGTATTCCTGACACTCCATGTGATGAATCCAACATGGCTCCAGTGAACCCAACACGGCTCCAGCAGGATGCACCTCAAACATACTACATACTGGAGGGTAGGTGGTCGCCCCTTGGCGTGGCTGCGTAAACCAATGCTCACCCTTTCTCTTAAAAGGAGACACCATGTTGTCTCTCCTCCTCTCCTGCTTCTCTGCTCCTGTACCCGCCTGGGAATTCTCTTAAATAAACTCTCTCGTGTGGCCCTGGTAGCGTGAGTGTCTGTATGTGTCTCTTCACACACTCAAAACCAATACACATGTCATTTTTGTATAGCATTGCAACAAGTGTCATTAATGCTAATACCACAATGTGTGACACAGACATTTGTGACTTCAATCTTTTGTACATACAATATCTGCTCTCTCTGGAATGCTTTCTACCTACTCTTCTCTATCTGTCGACCTCCCCCAACCTCCTCCTTTAAGACCACAGCTTAAATGTCAATTACTCTGCCCTATTTTTTCCAACCACTCAGGTAATATTAATCATATCCTGGGTGCTGCCATAGCTATTGTGCACACCTCCCTCTACAAGTACTCTAAATCAGAGTGGGGAATCTCATCTAGTTGCTAATAATGGCTCTTCCCTTAACCAAGCAAGTCACTTCTAGTAAGTCAATTCTCTCAAAACCTATTTCCTAACCTGCAAAATGTAATAATGAACTGAATTCTTCCTGTTAGACAAATATACTGACTATTTTAAATAGGAAAAAAAATGAGTTATTTCCCAAATAATTTGAGAAAGCAAAGGAAATAAAGAAAGCAGGAAAACTTCTAAGAATCATTTCCATAGGAAAGATTCAAAGATATTGTGGTCTGCAAAAATGGTTCAGCAGTTGTGAGCGACTGTTTTATAGAGGTCTCAGTCTCTATTCCAAGCACCCACATGGCAGCTAACAGCCATAACTCCAGTCTCACAAGATTTGACTTTCTCTTCTGGTCTCTGCATGCATGTGGTACACAAACATACATACAAGCAAAATAACCATACATATATGATGTATCTAAAAAATAAAAAATCAAAGATATTAAAAATACTTAAAATACAATATTTTAAGTAAATAAAACAGCATGAAGGTGTAGTGGTGTTCTTTAATACAGGCCTCAGATTCAAAAGATGAGATTATTTGTGGTTGAAAGAAATATCCCTAAAGCAAAGAATAGTACAAACTACAGTCTTGATTACAGGCAAGAATCTAAAACAAAGTTCTGAGAATGGTTAGCAATATCCATCAGTGTGAGAGTTTAAAAATGATGATCTATGATGCAAAAGCAAAGCAAGACCTAAAGTTCTAAGATTCAAAATGCATGAGATACCTAACAAGAGGGTGGGAGGGAACCCTTCCAAATACCTAAGACATAGGTTCTGCAGAAAAAAAAAGTGGGTAGTAGAGTTCAAAACAAAAACTTGAAGGAAAATGTTAGTGTAGCTATAAAAAAGCCAAGGTCTTGTGGCATTAGTATGTCAAGGAAATTGAGACTGAGAACAAAACAGAAAAACTTTGTTTGCCTAGAATGTGGTAACCAGTAGTCACCTTTCAAAGCATGGTTCCAGTACAAAGGTAGACCACAGCCAGATTTCAAGGACTTAATCATAATTCTATGATCCTAACACAAAGCAGTTGGCACTGAACCAGGAGTGAAACCCACAGAGAAGAGGCAAGCACACTTATTAACAGAAAAACAAGCTTTATTTCAAGAAAAGCTTCTTAGGATTTTTACCCTTCCACTAGTAAAAGTTGATTCTAGGTTTTTAGAATCTCCCAAGAGAACCATACATAAATAGTAAAATATATAGAAGCTAATTCTTCTGCAGCTGAGAAGGGGATAGAGAACAGAGCAAGAGATACAATTTAACCACAACAGTAAGCTAAACTTTATTATCAATTAATTCACATTAAATTCATTCACACTAAATAAGACATTTGAATAATTTATTTCTACTATTACAGCAATATGAACAAAACTTCTACATCTTTAAAACTATTTGGTGAAACCTAGTCTTCCAGATTGTGGTATTCATAAAAGAAATCTCTGATAAGAATTATGTTCTAGAGCTTTTTTAAAAGAAGCCCAACAGTTTGCTTTCTGTCTGTTCTTTGCTGAGAAGGTAAGAAGGCGGTCAGTCACAAACCACAGATCTTGAGTTGGGCATTCTAGGCTACAGAACTATGAGAAATATGTGTCATTTGGATAAGCACCCAAGTGACAGTGTATTTGTTATAGCACCATGAACTACTCAAGATAAACGGGCAAGTCATGGAACCTTTTGTATAAGTTAATGAATTCTATATTACTATAAGTAGCAGCTTTAAAAAAACTATATTCCCTTCTAATATCCCGAAGTTCTCATTCCTTAATTCTTCTGTATACACTTACCAATTTAAATATATGGTTAAAAAAAGGGGGGACTAAGTAAGTTGAACATTACTACTAATTATGTATTTCTTTGATCAGAATTCAGCAATATCTAAAATCTCTCTCCATTATACAATTCTGATTCTTGTTTACAAATGAAACTTGTCAACTGTATGAATTTATCTTTTGAACATTCCAACTTAATTGCCACATAATGATAGAAAGCAAAGTCTTTTCAGTTTCAAGAGTTAGTTTTAATTATTTATCAACTTACAGAGGAGTTCACTTGCCATGTGGGGATGGGATGATTAACTCTGAGCATCAAGTTGACTTGATTAAAGAACAGCACCTCAGAAATTAGTGTATTTCTGGGTGTGTCTGTGAGAGCAGTTCCAGAAAGGAAAGACTTATCCTGAATGTGAAGGTATTATCCTCTGTCAAGAGGCTTCATAAACAAAACAAAACAAAACAAAACAAAACAAAACAAAACAAAACAAAACAGGCCAGGTACACACTCAAAGTCCCCTCAGTCTCCTTCCTCATTAGCCACAAACTAAACAACTCTAGTCAGACATGAGCTCTCACCACTGCAATGTCCTGCCCAAACATATGGAACCAAACATCCTGAAGCCATGGGCCAAAATAAGCCTTCATTTTAACTCCTTCTTGGGTTTTCTAGTCATAGCAATTTAAAAGTACCTAATAGAGGAATAAAACAGTTGAAAATAAAAAAAAAACAGGGTAGAAAACAAATGCATCACAGCTACATACTCTAATGAAAACTTGTAAAGTTAAAAAATAATGATATAGCTAATATTAATAATAACTAAATTAGTGGCATACAAATATGCTAAATTGCTTACTGTAAGGTAAATGAACACAAAGTCCATCAGAACTTTTATAATACTTAACAGTTAAGAGGCACTCAAAATAACATTTTTAAATGCAGATCTTCCTTCCTATCCACATTACCTACTAAACTGGTATTTTCATGTCCACCTATTCAAACTGTCAACTTTAAGATAAAAAAGTAACCTATCCAGTACAACTTCTAGCAACTTCCATTCAGAAAGGTTTGGCAGAGGCAGATTTGTTCTCAATACCAAACCCAACCACACTCTAGTATGTCATATACCATGGCTAGAAAATCAAAGAGTACTTTAGCTAGCATCCTTTGCAAGTTAGAATCTGTATGTTACCTATGTTTCACAAACAGAAACACCCCTAAAACACAAGAAGGAAAAAACAAAGAAAGCTAGAAGCCAAACAAATGGACCTAGCAATAATGGTGGACTAAGTAATAATTCCTGTGGGACAAGCAAAAAAAGCCAAAGTTCCTCATTCCACTGCTTCCAGACAAAAGCAAAGTAGCTCAGTTCAGAAAAATGAGCAGGCTGAAACTTCCTTAACTGAAAAGTGAGTCTAAGACTTGGTCTGATCCTTCTGGTCATTCAGTGTTCCCATAGGCTGTCACTCCTCAATAAAATCCCCCTCTGCTAAAATCAGCTGTCTGTTTCTACTACCTACCACTGAGAAGTTTTTGCTGTAAATGGGCAAGAACACAAAACTATAAAATTAATGTTCAAATACCATACAAAGGCTGAAAAGCATTACAGATAAAGCACAATATGAATATACCTATTATCACTGAGCTGTACTTTTATAAATGATTAAAATAATATTTTGATTATAGTAAAAAACATAACTTTCATAAACACTCCAGAAATTGTCTGCATAGACCTCAGAATGACAAAATCAAATTAACCTTGCTCCTTTCCCAAAAGTTCAAAGTAATTTAGTCACTCCTTTCTTGGTTTACTTGTATAAATAAAAGAAAAGGCAAGAATAAGACATACTATCCTTATTGGGTTTGTGTCAATTTGACACAGGCCAGTTATCTGAGAAGAGAGAACCTCAATAAAGAAAATGGCTAAGTCCATATATCCTACGTGAAGTCTTTTGGGGCATTTTCTTAAGGATTGATGTGTAAGGCCCAGCTCAGCTTAACTAATACCAACTCTAAGCAGGTGATCCTGGATGGTATAAAAAAGTTGAGCAAGCCATGGGGAGCAATTCTGTAAGTAACAATTCTCCATGGAGTCTGCTTCAGTTCCTTTCTTCAAGTTCCTTAAAAACAGACCACGAACTGTAAGCTGTATTAAAGCCCTTTCTTCTCCACATCACTTTGGGTCAAGGTGTTTTATCACAACAAATAAAAGCAAACTAAGACATAGATATAAAACTCAATAATGTGATGGAAAAGAAATGCGGCAATAGCAGTTACAAAAGTTACAATATGCTACTGAAGAGCAGTGCTTTGTTCATATTTAACCCTTTCAATTCCTTCAAAGTGGTGCTACCCAAGTTTTAATGAGAAGAAAATAGAGGAAAGAAAGCTAAACAATTTGTACAAGATCCATTAACTAGTGATTGCTAGAAGAATGACAGGTGGAGGTCTGTTTAACTCCCAAGCCATAGTGCTCAGCAGGCAGGGGCTAACTAAATTATCTACTGTGATACAATCAACATATCCAGGAAAGCAATACCTGAAATGTATCACCTAGACAATTAACATCATATGCCCTGTAAAGTTCGATGCAAAAACACAAAAATAACTACATGATGACAATTATAATAATAACAACATTCAACTACTATGTAAATGTACAGCATTTGAGTGCTTCATAGATATTATTTTAATCTAAGAACATTCCAATAAGAACTAATAACCAGTACTGTCTTCATTTTAACAACGGAAGACAATGAAATGCACATAATTTGGCACAAAATGCCAAAGATTAATGCTCATGTCTAGTTCAGAGACAGAAATTAAACTCAAGTTTCAAGGAGACCAAGAAATACATTTTACAATTCCTTCTATCCTCTACTGAGCCAGATGCATACTTTGTGCAGGTAAACACAAAATTAAATCAGGGACTTTACTTTCTTTATTCAGAGAACACCACGAAGGTTACATAGCCTCATGAGTCTAATGCAGAGGTCATTGTGTGCTCACAGAAGAGAGGCGGGATCAGACAAGCTCCCTCTTATTCAACACAATTCTAGTCTATCCCACTTCCTCCTTTAATGTTCCCACCATACATAGACAAGAACCTAAAAACAACCAAACTAAACACTATGGATTGTTCCAACAACCACAGTACAGTCAAAAAAGTAAAAGTGAGTGAGTGAGTAAGTGAGTCAGTGTGTATAACATTTTGTCCTTAAAGCACACTATGGAAGCCAGAGAATGTCATCAGATAGCCCTTCACACCTCTTCAAATCATTTTAAGTCTTTATAGTTCTCTCACTGGGTGGGAAATCTCAGAATTTGAAAATCTAATTATCTCTAGGTTAAATGAATATTAGACCACTATGGTTTCAATTGTTACCATTCTAAAGCAATTATTAAGGCTGATGACCTTTGTACACCAAGTTCAGTCACCAAATGATAAATATTAGCAATTAGAAAGATAGTATTTATCTACACCTTGTGTGCTGACTAGTTTTATGCCAACTTGCATTAGAAGCCAGAGTCACTTGGGAACAAGAAACCTCAGTTGAGAATGCCAACCACCAAACTGGCCTGTGAGCAAGGCTGTGTTGCACTTTCTTAACCCATGACTGATGTGACGCAGTCAAGTTCACTGTGGGTGGTAACACTCCTGGGCATCTCCTGGGTACTGTAAGAAGTGGGTGTTGAGCAAGCCATGAGGAGCAAGCCAGTGAGCAGTGCTGGCATATATGTCTTCTACTTCAGTTCCTGCCTCCATGTTCCTGCCCTGGCTTCCACTGATGATGGACTGTGATGGGGAACTATAAATAAAACAAACTCTTTCCACAACAAATTGCTTATGGTCAAAAAGCTTTAAGATTTTTTTATCACAACATGAGAAACCCTAGCTAACACACTTTGCAATATTTAACATGGCTTTTTAAAAAAGGCAATATTCCTGGAAAGTATTGGCAAAGTCTAATGAAGGAGTCTATAATGAATCAATGAATCATCAGTGAAACAGCAGACATTTAAAACTGCCATCTACTTATGTAGTAATATAAATTTGTTAAAAGCTTAAGAATAAAGTTCAAGGAAGGAAACAAAACTTTGTGAAAAAATTACAAAATATATGATTAACATGTAGAAAATCAACACAAAATATTGTCCTGAATTTATATAAAAATCTTGTATTTCCATTAGTAAAAAGACCTAACATTTAGCAAATTAACATTAACAGATATTCCCAAAATGACTTTAACTACTCTTCTCATCAAATTTTTATAAAAGGAAAGAAAAGAGAAAACAACAATATGAATTCAATATACTCTCACACTGGTGAAGCATGGGTGGAACAGTGCTAAGCAAAGCAGCCTTCCATTATTATATTCTCATATAATGCTAATGCTCTACAAAGATCATGACAACCTGTTGTAGTAATGTTATATGATGTAAATGGCCACCATAATTTCGTAGGCACTGTTAGGAGATGTAGCTTTGATGGATTGGGTATGGCCTTGTTGAAGGAAGTCTGCCACTTTCGGGGAGAGCTTTGAAGTTTCCTATGCTCAAGATACTGCCCAGTGTCTTAGTCCACTTCCTGTTATCTCCAAGATAGAGGACTGTCAGTTGTTTCTCCAGGACCATGTCTGCCACCATGCTCCCCACCATGAAAATAGACTGATCCTCTAACACTGTAAGCAAGCCATCCCACTTAAATATTTTCCTTTATGAGAGCTGTAGTCATGGTGTCTCCTCACAGCAATAAAAACCCTAACTAAGAAGTTGGTGCCTGCAACAGATATTGCTGTGATATGCCTGACCATGTTTTCGTTTGCAGTAATATGGACTTTGACAGTTTGTTTAGGAGAGTAATGGAATGCTTTAAGTGCTGACTAATAGGCCATACTCGGAGAAGCATGGAAGGCAGTAGTGCTGAGTATGATTTGATGAACTGTAGTGGTTGAGCCCAAGAGGTTTCAGAGAAGAATTTTAGTTCTGTTGCCTAGAAATCATTTTTGTTGGTACTTGAGTGAAGAATGTAGCTGCTTTTTGCCTTTGTCCAACATCTGCCTGCCTGAGTATAATGTGAAGAGTTTAGGATTAATTCTGTTAACAGAGGAAATCATATAACAGCCTAGTATAGACACTGTGATTGGTGTGGTAACTCTGCTGAAGGCTTATAATGAAAAGGAGCAAGCTGAGCAAGGAAAAATATTTGAGGAGAAAAAGAGCACCAGGAAGTGGAATGGAGCTAAATTCTGTATTCAAGGAAGGAAACAGATTATGAAATGGAATAAAGGGAGTGGTAATCTCAAAGCAAAATCTCATCCAGTTAAGTTTCCAATTTGTAAAAAGAAATTAAAGAAAAGTTTAGAGGCGGGTGGTGGCGCAAACTTTTACTTCTAGCACTGGGAAGGCAGAGGTTGACAGATCTCTGAGGCCAGCCAGGTCTACAGATCCAGGTTCAGAATAGTCAAGCCTAGGCAGTAAAGGTCAAAAATCAGAAAGTTGGTAAAGGCATAACTGAACAAAGGAGCATGTTCTAGCCCCAGCAAGCAGCAGAATTTAGCAGCTTTGACGGCGTGGTTTTGGTTTTAGAGAAGAAATAGGTTATGAAAACTTCCTTCATGTCTAAGGAAGGTTGCTGAAGCCAGGCATATGTCAAAAGTGTCCCTGAATGAAGGACTAGGGAGGCAAGAGAAGCCATTGCATGAAGTTGTAAAATTGAAGCCTGAATTGCTTTGGAGAACCCAAGATGTTAGAGATGCCAGAATCATGGGATACCAGCCAAAGAGAGATGCTAATAGTGGAACCAGCACAAGAAAAAAAGTATGCTGATGTCAACAAAGCTAAATGAAGTTGAAGATCTGAAAAGAGCTTTGACATCAGACAGAGAGAGACATGGCATAGTTAGGAGTTTGACCAGATGGTTTTCAGTATTGGTTTGGTCCAGTATTTCCTCACTATGTTCCCTTCGCTGCATTTTGGAATGGTAACGTATATCCTCTGATATTATATGTTAAATGTATGAGATCTGTTCTTTGATTCTGATTTTCACAGGTGATTATATGAGATGGCATGAGTCTCAGAAGAGACTTTGAACTGTGGACTGTAAAACATTGCTGAGACTGTAATAGACTATGTGAACTTTACAAGTTTGACACATTGCATTTTGTATTATAATATTGTTACAAAGTTATGAGGACCAGGGAATGGAATGTGGTAGTTTAAATGTGATTGATCATCATAATCTCACTGGAAATGGCACTATTAGGAATTGTGGTTTGCTGGAGTAGGGTGGGCTTTGAAGTGTTCTATGCTAAGATACCACCCAGTGTCTCAGTCTACTTCCTATTGCCTGCAAGACAACAACTACTTCTACAGCACCATGTCTGCCTGCATGCCACAATGCTCCCTGCCATGATGATAATGGACTGAACCTCTGAAACTGTAAGTGAGCCACTCCAAATTAAATATTTTCCTTTATAAGAATAGCTGGTGTCAGCTTTGTTGACTAACCATGGGAGACTTTACCCTTGGGAGAAGGGAATGGAGTTGAGGGGAGGCTGAGGTATGATGAGAGATGAGGGGGTATCTGTGTCTGGTATGTAAATTAATAAAAGAAATGCTTGGATAAAATAAATGAATGAATGAATGAATGAATGAATGAATGAATGAAAAGAACCACCATGGTCATGGTGTCTCTTCACTGAAATGAAAAAAACTCTAAAACATAACCTAAGAAAGTATATACCTAATAATGAAATAACTGTTTTCTTTTATTTACTAACAAAAAAAACTTACTTAGTATCTTTATGACATAACTTTGTCCAAAAATGAAAATTGTTTCCAAACTATGAATACACATAAAATTCGATCCCATAAAGCAACCATTTACCATTATATCTTAGTAAAGACAACAGTTTATACAGGGAAGCATTCATGGGTATAGTGGAGGTAGTCAATTCTGTGCTTGTTTCAATTTAATTCACATCAGAACATCACATCTACAAGACACATTTAAAAAGTAAGTAACAGGAACTAGTGAAAAGGCTCAGTGGGTAAAAATCCTTTCTGTCAAGCCTGAGAACCTAAAGTCAGTCTCTAAATTGACACAGTAAAGGAAGAGAACCAGCAAGTTGTCCTCTCACTATATACACAAACACATACACATGTATAAAATGAAAAATTAAAAAATATATTAACATTAAATAACAGAAAAAGAAACCATAAAAAGAAATTAATAAACTTGACATTGAAACTTAGTATTTCTGCCTAAAAGACTTAAGAAACAAGATATATAAAACAGTCAACAAAGTAGAAAATGTATTTAAACTACACATAATAATGATAGTACATAATATGAGAACTATCTACAATTCATTAAGAAGGTAATCCACAATAAAAATTAAAAAAAAAATAAGTGAACAAGTAAGTCAAAGTAAAAAAACCTTATAATCCAGAAAAGAAAACCTTAAATGATCAATTATACATTGTTCAATGTCAAAAATGAGAAAAGAATAAAAATTAACCCTCTAAGATGGAGAGCAACTGTACTGCCTGCGTGACAGCGAAACAAGAATTTCTACAAGAGAATAATTTTGATTGACAACTTGGCAATACTTACTAAAATCAGCTATTCTTTTCAACATAACCCAGTAATTAATCTAATTATGTATCACTAGAACTAGAAAAGTCTACTAAGTGTACAAAACATTTAAATATTGTTATATTCAGTATTATTATAATAGAAAAACTAAAAACCTACTTTTAGTCTCAGATTGACCGTAGTGTTCAGTACGTACATGTAATAAACTCTAGGTGGAGTGAGTGGTCAAGTGAGCCTACAATTCTGGCACTGAGGAGGCAGAGGCAGGAGGATTAGGAGATGAAGATCATGCTCAACTCACATAGGGAGTTCAAGGCCAGCTGGGGCTAGCTGAGGCCCTGTATCAAAAATGAAATAAATAAACTCTGAAAAGCATCCAATTCCAAGCAGTAATGTGATGAGCTGAATTATGTTCACACTTCAAATTCTTATGTGGAAACCTTAACCACATGTATCACAGAATGTTACTGAACTTCGAAATATGAAGTGTACTCAAATCTGTAATTATGAGAAGAGAATTATAGAGACACATAAAGAAGGATGCTTTCATAATCCAAACTGAGGGATTAGTGACCATCTACAAACCGAGAAAGAGATCTCAGAAGAATAGAAGCCTGGTGACACTTTAATCATGAACTTCAAACCTCCAAAACTGGAGAAGGGGTATTGTTTAAGCTACCTCAGCCATGTTATTTTATTACAACAGGCTTAGCGCAAAAGGATTCTCAAATAGAAGTGGTTTCAAACCACATGGTGGCTAGTATGTTTCCTATGTAAGTGTCAAAGCATTATGCTTCCTATGTAAGGAAAGCCTACCCCTCCACTGTTCATCATTGAAAGAAGTCAGGACAGGAACTCAAGCAGGGCAGGAACCTGAAGGCTAAGCTGATGCAGCAACCATGAAAGGATGCTACTTACCAGCTTGCTTCACATGGCTTGCTCAGCCTGCTTTCTTATAGAACCTAGGTTCAATCCACAACAGACTGGGTACTCCCACATCAATCACTAACTAAGAAATGCCCTACAGGCTTGCCTGCAGCCCAATCCTATGGAGGTATTTTCTCAATTGAGGCTCCCCACTCAAGCTTGTGTCAGGTTGGCATAAAACTAGACAGCACAAAAAGGAAAGGAAGGAGTTCCATGTTACAGACAAAGGAGTAGTTAATGAAAAAGGAGCTATAATCATTGAAGAGATCAGCATCTTCAAAGGGAAACACAATGTACAGTGCAAGGGTAGACTTGAAAAATAAAAATTCACTCGAGAGGAGAGATCATAAACAGAAAAGCCATTCAAAGTGATTCCTGCTAGAGACTGACCCAATAGAGTAGTGTTTCCCTGCGATCATTCTGGAAAACACAGAGAGGTGGATTTAACCTTGGTATTAGAGATTACTAGTACTTCAGCATATCTCTTTTGGAAGGAGATACAACTCAATCCCTAACAGAACAATCATGAAGAAAATGGTTCAAATGAAGAGGTATGTACAGGGTAGGAGCTCTTGAGCAGGAACTCAAGGCAACTGTTTCACATCCTCATATTTATCAGGCATATCTATCTACCTACTGTTCAGTCTATTTGGATGGTTAGCTTGTCTCTAGTTTACAGCCTTGCTAATATATTTTATTTAAACTAAAACAAGATTCTCTTACTTCACCTTTTATCGCTTAACTCAGTTCAGTCTTCTGTCTAATTCTGGTTTCTGGTCATCTAAACCCCTACTTAAACAAGGTACCACCTGGTTCTGCTAGACCAGGTACTGTGTGCCTCACCATTTTTCTAACACCCAAATTGGAAAAGATGTTTTATTATTATCTAAACCTAATTACCCAGTCTTAACAATTCTGCTACTTTACCATGCACAATCCCTCCGTTTCATTCCTTATTGGCACCACCCAAATTTCAAGTTTATGCCTAATTTGCCTGAATTGTCAAGAGTCTCCCTAAGGGCTACCATACCTCCAGATTACTCCCTAATCTAAGAGAAAAACTACTCTGATAACATTTCTAATGTTTATCATGTTTGACTTACTGAAAGGAACATTTACTTTGAATCTCAGCTCTGATTACTCCTTGTCATAAGACTTTGAGTGCCAGTTTTCTCAGAATGTTGTAAAAATTTTGTGTTATATGCTCAATCCAAAGTTTCCTGTTTCCAAACCTCGTCCACCATTTTCTTACTAGGTATTTA
The DNA here is from genome assembly GCA_004025045.1 of Sigmodon hispidus. Taxonomy (NCBI): domain Eukaryota; kingdom Metazoa; phylum Chordata; class Mammalia; order Rodentia; family Cricetidae; genus Sigmodon; species Sigmodon hispidus. The sequence goes on from PVIH01010826.1 coordinate 39,246, forward strand.
AGGAACAGCTCAAGTACCAAACACTTACAGAAACCTCTTAATATGTTCAAATTTATTTCACCATTAAGTTTTGATTTATGTCTCTCTTATTCTTTTTGTTCTATTGAAACTATTTATGTATTAGCTTTCCTTCTGTGAAAAAGCTTTTGTTTTGTTTTTCTATCAAAGATGTCTTGTCCATCAAGGACCAATACCACACAAACACACCCATCTTGGGAAATTCTAGTATATATCCTTGTTTGCCCAACCCCTGGATGTCAAACATTCCTGAAACTTGACTCACTCTTCCCTTTGAATCAATTAGCCAGTCACATCAAATCATGAAGTCCAGATCCCACCACTGAGGTAAAACAAAGTACTCATCCTAGAAAAAGATAATTTTTTCAAGGCACTGTCAAACTTGAACCAAAATCAGATAATTGATCTGAACAGACTTGCAACCTCTAGTGAAACAGAAGCTGTCATTAAGTCTACAGACCAAAAAGCCCAATGACAGGAAGTTTGGGCACAGAATTCTATCAGACTTTCAAAGGAGAGTTAGCACCAATACTCCTCAAATTATTCCAGAAAATAGAAACAGACTGAATACTGTCTAATTCTTTCTACAAGGCCACAGTTACCCTGATACCTAAAACATGTAAGACCCAACAAAGAGAATACATACAGTTACCCTTATGAACATAGAGTATATCTCAATACTTAAAAACTGAATTCAAAAACACATCAAAAAGATCAGTCATCATGACCAAGTAGTTTCATCCCAGGGATACAGAATGGTTGAAGCTACATAAATCAATAAACGCAACCCACCATCTGAAAAGACTGAAAGACAAAACCCACATGATTACTTCATTCATTGCAGAAGTGGCCTTTGACACAATCCAACACCCTTTCATGATGAAAGTCCTGGAGAGACTAAGAATATAAGGGACATACTTAAACATAATAAAGGTTGGCAAGACATATAGCAAACATCAACCTAAACGAAGAGAAACTCAAAGCATTCCCACTAAAATCAGTAACAATACAAGGATATTCACTCTCTGCATGCCTATTAAATATATTACTTTGAAGCCTTAGCTAGAGCAATAAGAGAACTGAAGGAGATCAAGAGGATACAGATTGAAAACAAATCAAAGTATCTTTATTTGCTCATGATATGATTATAGGTATAGTGATGCCAAAATCTCTACCAGGAAACTTCTACAACTGATGAACACTTTCAGCAAGTTAGCAGAATACAAAACTAACACACAAAAATCAGTAACTTTATTATATATAAATAACAAATGGATTAAAAAAATTTTAAGGGGGGAACAATACTTTTCACAATAGTCTCAAGAAAATAAAATATCTTGGGGTAACTCTATTAACACTAACCAAGCAAGTAATAGGCGTGTACAATAAAAATAGGACTAGTGAAATGGTCATCCTATAAAAAAAAAAAACTAATCTACAGATTCTCCAATAAGATTATGACACAATTCTTCACAGAAATTAAAAGAACAATTTTCTTCTTCATATGGAAACACACGCACACACAAAAAAATAGCAAAAATATTACTGAATAAAAAAAAATGCTGGTGGTAACAGTATCAGTGATCTCCAATTGTACTACAGAGCTAGAATAATAATAAAACAGCATGGTTACTGGCATATAAACAGACACACTGATTAATGGAACTGAATCAAATACCCAAACATAGTCTACAACCTATGAACACCTTGTTTTTAACAGAGAAGCCTGAAATACACACTTTTCTGAAGACAGCTTCTTCAACAAATGATGACAGTAGAAGTTGATCACTGCATGTAGAAGAAAGCTAAAAGACCCATAGCTATCATCTTGCATAAAACTTAACTCCAAATGGATCAAAAACCTCAAAATAAACCATATATACTATATCTGAAAGAAAACAAAGTAGAGAACAATCTTGAATTCACTGGAACAGGAAAAAACTTTCTGTACAGAACACCATTGGTATTCTGTTCAGACTAAGACCAATTGATAAACAGGACCAAATGAAACAGAAAAACTTATATGACAGAAGACATTGTCATTCGTACAAATGCCAGGTTACAAAATACAAAAAAAAAAAAAAAAAAAAAAAATTACCAATTACACATCTGATAGAAGGCTAATACCTAAAATATATAAAGAAATAAAAAATGAACTCCAAGAAAACAAAAAGCCCAACTAAAAATCGAGTATAGATATAAACAGAGTTCTCTAAAGAGGAAACTGAGATGGCTGAGAAAGAGTAAATGTTCAACATCCTTAGTAATAAGAGAAATACAAATAAAAACTACTTTGGATTTTATCTTACAGCAGTCAGAATGGCCAAGATCAATTAAACAAATGACAACTCATGCTGGCAAATGTGAGAAAATGAGACCTGGAAATGGTGGTGGGACTACAAACTGGAAAAATCATGATGGAAATCATTGTGGGGGTTTCTCAGAAAACTAACAATAGATTCACCTCAAGATCCAGATATAATACCTACAGGCATCTACCAAAGGATACTTCATCTTACCACAGAGACACTTAGTCAACCAGGCTCACTGCTGCTCAATTAATAATAGCCAAGAACTAGAAACACTTAAGGTGTCTATTGACAGATGAATGGACAAAGAAAATGTGATGCATTTACATAATTAAATGTTACACAACTGTTTAAAAAAAATCAAAAAATTCACAAGTAAATGGGTGGAGCTCTGAGTGACGATTCCCAGACCCAAAAATACAAGTATGGTATGTGTTCTGTATTTGTGGATACTGGCTTCTAAGTCTGTCATAAATCGGTGTTAGATGATAAAAATTCTCCTGGTGCTATGCAATGCACATGTCTGCTCCTCTGAGATAGGGAACACATGACAGAACAAAGTACAGATACCACCAAAGTCCAACTTGTTGAACTTTAATGGGGTCACTTACAGGAATATGAGTAAAAGATTCCTTATAGGAACAGAAATGACTTAAAGACAGCCCACCCCAGCATGGGTGATAGCTCACAAAAGTAGGAACCTGGGACACACTACAAGCACCTGCAGGCAGCTCAAAAAGTTTCAGTGTCCTTTCCAGGTGCTTCAATAGGTCTAAAACTCTTCCAGGCATCTTGGCTAGCTTCTGCTTCTTCTAGGCAGGTGGTCTACTCTCAGAGTCTTCTTTACACCATAGATTTTCTGAGTCTTCTCTGCAACTCAGTCCACAAGTCTCAGAGAAACTCAGCTTTTATTGCTTATTGTAGCAGAGAGGATCCTAGTAAATCTGGTCAGTTCCAGGGACTTCTTGAAGCTATTTTGAATTTACCTTCCAACTTAAGAATTTTCCCTGTAGGAAAGAATGTTTCTATCTTATAAGAAACTGTTACACAATCAAAAGGTACAATATGTGAAACCACAAAGATGAGGTAGAGAATATTAGTTCTCAACCTTCCTAATCCTATAATTCTTTTAATATAGTTCCTCATGTATAGTGACCCCAATCATAAAATTATTTTCACTGCTACTTGATAACTGCAACTTTGATATTTATAAATCATAATATAAATATGTTTTTTGATAGTCTTAGGCAACCCCTATGAAAGGGTCATTGACCCCCAAAGATAACCTACAGGCTGAAAACCACTGGTAAAGACAGAGTAAGGGACTGGGAGAAAAATAATCTGATAAGGGGGTAGTAGAAGATACTGATACTTATGGAATGAAAGAGGAGACTGGAAGAGGAAGATGAAATGAGGGTAAAGGAGCCATTAGGAAATGAATATGAGGAGGTACAGTTAAAACTAAGAGCAATATGAGAAGTTATATAAAAACTTAATAAGGTAGAAGCTTCTTAAAATATACACATATATAAAAGAAACTTAATGGAATCAACAAATAGCAGAAGAGATAAAGCCTCAAATACACACCTCTAGTCACCAAATGAAAGCTCCGGTGCAAAGGAGTCTCCAAACAACCCAGGAGATTGACAAGGCTTTAAGTTGCTCTCCCAAATTGATATTAAGAGTATACTGCTAAAAACAAAACCTACATATTTCTTGAAAACAGAAAAGTTGACCTGGTGCCTAATGAAAGCCTTCCCCCCTACTGACTAGTGTTCATGGTAGAGGAAGGTACTCTACATGCTACGAGAGGAGAAAGATAAACACCAACCCAACTACAAACATTTAGAGTTGCAATACTGACCTGAAAACAAGATACAAAAGTGAAATAATGGCACAAAAGTAGTGGGAATAACCAACCATTATCTGATGCAATTAAAGCCCATTCCATGAGATAGAAGCCAGGCCCAATAATACCCAGGTAAGCAAGAATCTCAGAATATTTAGGTCATGGACCTACCAAAAAACAAACTGCTAATGTTCTACTGAAGGAATGTAGGAATAAAATAACCCATTAATAACATTCTGCTATACTCATTGATTGGTGTCTTATTCAGCCATCATCAGAGAAGTTCCTCCTGTAGCAGACAGAACAGCAAAAAGAAACTAAGGCAGAGACCCACAACTGGACAATGTACAGAGAGTAAGAGACCTTGCAACACTTAGGTCTAAGTAAAATGTATGTTTGTATTCTAATGAAATAGAGAAAGAAAGGTAAAGTGAGGAAAAGGGAAGGATTGAGGAGAAATTGGGGTAAGTAAAACTGTAATGAGAATATTTTGTTTTTAAAAATCTATTTTAATAAATAAAAAAAACTGTCTTAGTTAGGGTTTCTATTTCTGTGAAGAAACATCATGACCATGGCAAAGGAAAACATTTAATTGAAGTAGCTTACAGTGTCAGTGGTTTAGGTCATTATTACCATGGTAGGAAGCAAAGCAGCATGAAGGCAGACAATGGCACTAGAGAAAACACTGAGAGTTCTTACATCTTGACTCATAGGCAACAGGAAGTAGTCTGTCTTACTGGCATGGCATGAACATGGCTCAAATCTCACCTCTTCAATGACATATTTCTTCCAGAAAAACCACATCTACTCTCACAAGGCCAAACTTCCTAAAAGTGCCATTCCTTTGAAGGCCATTTTTTGTCAAGTGAACTTCCAACCCCAGTGTGTTTGCTTGTCTGATTTGTTTTGTACATCATTCTGTGAAAGTAAATTCCCTTGCTAAGAAATTCTAATTTAGTTCTTGTGTCTCTGTACAATACAAAAATATTTTGCCAATACTTTCAGATTAAAATTAATCTCTCTTAGGAAAATTCTATATTTTAATGGAATATACTACATACAGAAGCATTACAGAAAAATAACTGTTACACTTAGACTTCTGAAACTAGTTTTAAAGACTATTTACATAATTTATCCCAAATAATTCATGCAGTCAACTATCCTATCTTTTCATTAACAGAAAACAGATTAAAATGTTCAATAAACTGGATAACATCTAAGTCATATAACTGCAACACAAAATAAGACTTTTTAAAGTCTGCTTTATAAGAACATGCTTTTACTAAAACTTGGATCCTAACAATTTCAACTGATAAGCCTTGTCACTTTATTTTAAAGATAAATTTCACAAATTATCAAATAGTTGTATTCCAAAATCACTCAAATATAAAAAATGATTATATGAATTTTTAAAATGAAGCCCACAGATGCAGGCCAATGAAATTTTTCCAGTATATTTTATAAAAATTAATCAGACATTATTGTCTTTGCCAGGCTATATTATTTGTCATTATTGAATAATAAACCAGAGAAGAAACAAGCAGATCATATGTAAAAAGAATGAGTTAAAAACATTCTGAATGAATAAAAACATCCAATCTGACTGTTATACTCCATTCTAGAATATAAGAAAAAAAAAAAAGCAATGAGATATATAGTATATAGATAGATGTGAGCAGATATAAAGTAAAAGAGCAGGAGCAATGATTAGAAGAAATAGAAAGTAATTGCTTCTACTTTGTCTAGTCTACACTGCAAACAGCACCTACTTGCATGACTGGAAAAGTTCTTTGAGAAATCTGTATTATTATGTGTGTACATATATGCTTACTCTCTCATAAAGGTGGACTAAAGCATATTACATGCACTTCAAAATTCAAATATCCATCTTTTCTTAATAAGACTCTACAAATAACAGCAAGCTGGAACATAACACTACATATTCTAATTTTCCTTGTGTCTACGCAGTATATATTTCAAACTGGGCTTAAAAAAAAAAAAAGGATGATAATGGCATCTGATACCTAACTTTCTATCTATATACAATAGCAAAGATTGCTATTTAATCTCCTAACAGAGTCTGAACTGACCATTAAGAATTAATTGAGCCAGTAGCCAGTTATGTCACGAAGCCTAACAACCTGAATTCAATCCTCAGGACCCACATGGTAGAAAGAGAGAAATGACTCTTTTGGGTTGTTCTCAGACTGATGTGAGATGTCTTTCTGTATTCTGTGAATATGTGTTGCTTCCATTGGTGAATTAAAGAAGCTGCTTTGGTCTATGGTAAAACCACTAACATCCAAGGAGGAAATCCAAGCAGAGAGGGAGAAGAAAGGCAGAGAGTCAGGGCAGAAGCTGTCAACAAGATGTGATGGAACATAGGTAAGCCATGAGGCACACAACAAAATACAGATTAGTAGAAATGAGTTGCGTTAAGAAGCAAGAACTAGATAGTAAGAAGCCTAAGCCATAGACAAAACAGTTTGTAGTTAATATTAGCCTCTAAGCAATTATTTTATAAGACTCTGCAGGGCCAGGCAGAACCAAGACAAACTTGTGGCTACATGAGAACTTCACTTGTCTATCATGACATACATGCTCACAAAATAAATAAAAGTATCATTTAAATAACATGAGTAGGGGCTGGAGAGATAGCTCAGCGGTTAAGAGCACCATCTGCTCTTCCAGAGGACCGGGGTTCAATTCCCAACACTGACATGGCGGCTAACAACTGTCTGTAGTTCCAGTTCCAGGCAAACACCAAGGCAAATAAATAAATAAATAAATAAATAAATAAAGTTTTAAATAACATGAGTAAATAAACAATAATTGTGTTGGGAATGTAGCTGAGAGCACTTGTGTAGCTTATCCAACACACTAGACTCTGGACTCAAATCAATACTACATATAGATAAATAAATGAATGAATGAATGAATAAATAAATGATGGATGGATGGATGGATGGATAGATGGATAGCTAGAGACAGGTATCTCTCTGGTAAAATTATCACCAGCTCTGACAGGCCTAAGTACTATTGTTTCATCTATAATAATAGACTGTACAATAGTCCTGTACTTTAACATTTTAGAGGGTCTGCTTGACTAAGCTTCCTCCACAAAAACACCAGCCAATAAGTAACACAAATATACATGCCAATGGACAGATTTTATTTAGAAGCTTTTTGAATATCTGATGAACTCTGGCTTACCTGACTTGCTTTCTCAAAGTCAATAGAAGTATTTCGAGAATATAAGTTTAGTTTCTATTACCTAGTGTCAAAAACATCTCTTTCCAGTGCTTTATCATTTCAATTTGCTTATAAATCCGATGACTATATAGGCTATACTGTTATATGTTATTTACTTACTTCCACTGAAAAGAAACATCCTCAAAAGGACAACTGTATCAGAATCCTTTGTATAATTCTAGCAAGTAGTATAAGACTTATTGCAAAGATGGTATTCATTTTATTTACATATCAAACAAAGCAATGGGATGATAGTCATAAAAACTAAGCAATAAATACATGCAGACAAGGAGGAAATCTGTTTCATTCTGTTAATGTATCTTCTTTCACTTGAATTTTTTCTGATTGTGGGGAAAAAACTTTTGAGAAAAGACACTTGTAGCGATTTATCAGCAAAATAGGTAAGAATCTAAAAACACACTGAATTTCTCAGTTTCATCACAAACTACAAGTACTGGTGAAGAAAAAGTTAACATTTAACTTCACTTAATAAAGAAGTCTTAATGGATTAAGGATACCTGGAAATGAAACCATCCTAGGAAAAAATGAGGCTCTGACACTGGACTACTTCTGCTCAAGCAGGTGGACAATCGTAGAGGATTACTATCTAAAGGACTAAGCATTCAAAAGGAAAAACAAAAGTGATCTCTACAGGATCTTATAAGTAAGCAAAAGCAATGCTTATTATCTTAAGATAGATAAGTCAGTATCTAAGAATGTATACAAGTCTGTAAAGTAACGTGATTTCTTTCTGCTTTTCCATCTATGGCAGTAAAACTAAGACAGTTCTGAGTATATACTCTATCATTAAGCTGAAATGTGAAGCAAATATTGGCACTAACTTATTTTTCTTATAAACCATCTAAAAAGAATGACCACTAACTTCCTTTAATGCCTCAACTTTCAAACTTTCACTCACGGTTCCTTGTCTTCTTCCTGTCAAGTGGTCTTCGCACACACTACCCCTACTAGATCTTTTCACATGGCATCTAAAGTCTCACTTCTTCCAGAGAAGCCCTTCTGACCTGACAATAATCGAATTCCTTTTCATAACCATATTTCATTCTTAGAAAGCGGGTTACCCATAATTCTACTTACTAGAGAACTTTAAAATGGATGTCACAGAGCTTTGGTCTGGCATCAGTGCTTAATAAATGTTTGTTGAATAGATAGATGGAAAAAAAAAAGTATTTCCCATAAGCCTAGCATTTTCATAAATTATGACTTCAAGTGAATACAAGTCAACTTTCTGAAATTATAGACAAGTTATTCCTTTATCACAAGTGATTAAACCACATCCCTAGAGGCAAAGGACAATAAGAAAATACTTAGCCAACTCCCATGGCAGTATTTTTATACTTGTTTTATTATGAAAATATAGCACATTTTCAATAACTTTTAGCTTCACAATGCACGGAAGAAATTTATTTTCCAGAATCCTTTTAAGATTCTGACAAGCCAAATGATTCTCAAGTCAAACTGTGGGTTATTAAACTGAAAGAATGCATTATTTGAATGTGAAGTTTAATTAGCATGCTTAGATAATAAAGAAGAGTACTTCCAGACAGATGGACAAGCACCAAGTTGTATAAAATATTTCCAAATGTGCCTTTAAAGAAAGATATGAAAATACTCAAGACAGGGATAATTTGTGTTGCTAAGAAACACTAAAATTGATAAATAAATTGTCTTCCATTTAAAGGCCAAGAAAAATCATCTCATTTATTAATGCAATTCTTTTTCATGATTATTCAATGTATAAAACCTTTAAAACGTATATAGAATGGGAAGAATAGAATTTTTAACATTCAGAAACCACTAAATTACTATATGTTTTCAGGGGTCTTTAGAGTGCTGTTGTCTTGCTGTCTAGCAAATGTAAAATTGGTCAGACATGGTGGTGCTCACCTATAACTCAGTGCTCACCTATAACAGAGGCTAAGAGAAGATTTTGAGCTTAAGGTTAAATTCAGATACACAGTCTTAAAAGAAGAAAAACTGAGGAAGAAATGTTTTGGGGGAACAACAATGTATAATAAAAATATTCCTTCAATTATCAAAAAAGTACAAAACTTTCTACCCATAGTAAATCTATTGCTATCAAAAATGTACATGTCATTACAAAATGCAAATCATAAATCCTAAAAAAAATTAAACTGTTATGGCACAGTTCTATGTTGTTTTCTTTTTTTGTTTTTAACCAATCAATAAGGCTGAAAAGATAGCTCAGCAATGAAGAACACATATTGCTCTTCCAGAGGATCCAAGTTCAGGTGCTAGAACCCATAACATGGCTCACAGATGTCTGTAATTGGTACCCCAAATAGATTCTATTCTGGCCTCCATAGACATGTGCACTCACATGCACATTACATACATAGACACACATAAATAATAGATTAGTAGAAAGAAAGAAAGACAGACAGACAGGCAGGCAGGCAGGCAGGGAGGGAGGCAAGGAGGGAGGAAGAAAGACAGACAGACAGACAGACAGCCTTATAAAAATCATTCATCTTTTTTTTACTTTAATATTTTATTTTATGTGCATGAGTGTTGAGTGTGCATGTGCATTTGCATCACACGAATGCAGTGTCAACAGAGGACAGAAGAGGGTGTCAGCTCCTATGGACCTGGTGTTACTGATGATTGTCAACTACCACATGGGTGATGGGAATGTAATCTGGGTTCTCTGGAAGAAGAGCTAGTGTTTCTAACAGCTCCAGTCCAGGACAATCTTTTTTTTTATATTTTTATAAAATAAAGTCTCATTTTTTTATCCATGTATCTCTCCCCTTATCTATTCAATATAGTTCTTGAAGTTTTAGCTAAAGCAATAAGGGAACGAAAAGAGATTAAGGGGATACAATTTGGAAAAGAAGAAGTGAAACTAACTCTATTTGCAGATGATATGATTGTATACATAAGTGACCCACAAAATTCTTCCAAGGAACTGCTACAGCTGATAAACACCTTCAGCAAAGTAGCAGGATACACGATTAACTCAAAGCAATCAGTAGCCCTTCTATACACTAAAGATAGAAGAGCTGAAAAAGAAATAAGGGAAACATTACCCTTCATAATAGCTGCAAATAGTATTAAATACCTTGGAGTAACTATAACCAAAGAAGTAACAGACCTATTTGACAAAAATTTTAAATCACTGAAGAAAGAAATTGAAGAAGATAACAGACAATGGAAAGCTCTCCCATGTTCCTGGATTGGTAGGATCAACATAGTAAAAATGGCAATTCTACCAAAGGCAATCTACAGATTCAATGCACTGCCCATCAAAATCCCAACACAATATTTTTTGGACCTTGAAAGAACAATACTCAATTTCATTTGAAATAACAGGAAAGCCAGGATTGCCAAAACAATCAACAAAAGAACCTAAGGAGGTATCACTATCCCTGACTTCAAGTTATACTTTAGAGCTACAGTAATAAAAACAGCCTGGTACTGGCATAAAAACAGACTTGTGGATCAATGGAATAGAATTGAGGATCCAGACATTAACCCAAAAACCTATGAACACATGATCTTTGACAAAGAGGCCCAAAACATTCAATGGAAAATAGATAGTATATTTAACAAATGGTGTTGGCATAGCTGGATGGAAGTGTGTAGAAAAATGCAAATAGATCCGAGCCTGTCAGCCTGCACAAAACTTAAATCCAAGTGGATGAAACACCTCAACTTAAACCCAATCACTTTGAACTTGATAGAAAAGAAAGTGGGAAATACACTTCTACAAATTGGCATAGGCCACCACTTCCTAAATATAACACCAGTGGCACAGGCACTATGACCAACAATCAATAAGTGGGATCTCCTGAAACTGAGAAGCTTCTGTAAAGCCAAGGACACTGTCAATAGGACAAAACGCCAGCCTACAGAATAGGAAAAGATTTTCACCAACCCTACAAGTGATAGAGGACTGATGTCTAAGATATATAAAGAGCTCAAGAATCTAGAGCCCAAAACCTTGAATAACCAAATCAAAAAATGGGGTTCAGATA